>VDFB02196964.1:0-14549 GCA_007258455.2 Sequoia sempervirens
TCTGACAGGCCGTACATCTTCTCTGGAGGCGTCTTTTGCACAGAAGGTGAAACGCCTTCTTATTTAGCTCCCTATCAATCCCAGTAGTGGCGCATATCAGAGGAGCATCATCTGGCATCTTCAAAGTGGAGGAAAAAGGACTCATTAATTGCAGCCGTACCTTTCTGTACCTCAGCAGCAGCAAAAACCAGGTTTTGAAAATATTAAAAATTCTTCATTTTATACATTGCATGCTTCTGGGTATTATTGTAATCAATTGAAAAGTTGAATAAAGGAGACTGGCATTGATATTGTTGCATTTCCAGAGCTTTTAGATTTAATTTGAATTTATTGCCATTTATTATCAAAATCGTACCTTTTCAATATTGCATCAAAAACACAAAAAAATGCAAAAACCCTAAAACGTCTGGGAAAAACAATGAAAACCCTATCGAGAGCGGTGTTAGAGGAAAGCGAGGTTTCTGGGTCCACCATCCTAAGGTATTCATAAGTCACCAAGTATACACGAGTACACGTAATACATAAAGTATACATAGGAAGCATGAAGCATACATGCAAATACACGTAATACATAAAGTATAAATATAAATACATGTAAGTCGCATGAATACACATATACATATGAGTACACGCAAGTCACAATACACATCTGAAGTCACAAAGTATATGCAAGGTATATACATAGTTGCATAAATAATGTAGGTCACAAAGTATACACATGGAAGGCACATGCCTATAGAAATGCATGATTGGCCTACTTAAGAAGGTTGAATAGTTAATTCTAATTGAATGGCGGTTAAAGTAGGTATGTCCTGAAGGTTGGCAGGAACATGCTCTAGTACCACTTGTAATGTCCCCTTTTGGGATCACCTTATACTTTGCCTTGAAATCACAATTCCAAATGAAACCAATAACAGATTATAGTTAAAGATATAATTTCTACTTAAAATTGAGATGATGTAAGTCTTGGTTATGGAAACTTGCAACTGTGTTAGATGAATATGACAGACATAATCCATGAAGTACGTTTAGTTCTAAGTCTAAGAAAGATTATATATATCAATACAACAAGTCCCAAGGATGTAATGTCCCCATTTTTGATGTCCTCCTTTGGGCTATTGTGATTCTGACTCACTTACTATTTTTAGTAAGTACTATATTTAGTAATTGGTTCAAGCGGCAGTGCAGTGTAGGTTTCCTGTTTGGGCAATATGTTGGAGTTGTCTGACGAGCTTTAATGTTTTGGCCAGTTTGTTATTTGGTGAGCACTTACTATTTTTATCAGTTGCTATTTATAGTAAGTCTATTTCGCGAAGCTGGTCCTCAATAGTGTTATTTCTATGGTGGCTTTGGAGAGCCTAAGGTTGGATTAAGTAATATTTGCTCTTAATCAGTCACTTAAGTTATTTTTAATAAAATAACTTTATAACTTAAGTGAGGGGGTGGGTAGTCATTGAAAAGTACCTTGGTGCCTAATGAGATTAACTTAACGTTGTTTTAGAAGGCTGAATAAGGTAAAATAGTTTCCTTTTGAGCAGTACGCCCCTTGAGGATTCCTAAGCACCAAAGGGAAAATGATTCAATTTAGGGAGTTTCCTTTAGAAGGCTGAATAGGGTAAATTGGACTCCCAAGCAGCACCTGTGGGCGTTGGGTTTTTGGAGGGAAAATGATTCAAATTGGAGGTTGCCCTAATTTCTCTCTCCACTCCTATTTAATCAGCTTTTTGGCTCTCATTTGGTTATGATGGATTTGACAACTTAAGGAGTGTTTGTTGGATTGTTTCCAGTTTATTGTTTGTAGCTGGTTGAGGACAAAAACCCTCATCTTTAGCACTGGTTTCGGTGGTGAGAGACCCACCCTAGCTGGTTTGTGGAGGAGATCATATAGGTCTTCTACATGGGCGAAATTTGCATTTGAGTTTGGTTTTCAGTTTGAAGGGTTTACAGAGAAATCCAATCATTTTTATTATTGCATATTCAAAAGTGAGCTGTTGAAAGATACTATTTCTCTAGATTGTGGGTTTTGAGTGATTGTTTTCCTCTGCTTGAGATCGCTGGTATTGAATATATGTCTGTAGCAGAATAATGTGTGGTCCTAGGTTTTGGCGTGAGGCTCCAGTGCCTAGTTTGGGGTCAGAACCTAGCATTGGTGACTCAGTTCGGGGTCTGCAGTCCATTTTGTGGCTACCTTTAAGACACAGGAATGGTGTGAAGTTCCTGCTAGGGGGTCGCTGCTGTTAACTCTTGTTTGTTGAGTGTTTTCAGTGGTGCTTGGGAGTCCAATTTAGGGAGTTGTGAGACTATTCCAGGTTTTGACATCTCAGTTGGTGGGTGAATAACAAGGCAACAACTCTTTGTGGAGGAGATCATATAGGTCTTCTACTTGGGCGAAATTTGCATTTGAGTTTGGTTTTCAGTTTGAAGGGTTTACAGAGAAATCCAATCATTTTTATTATTTCATATTCAAAAGTGAGCTGTTGAAAGATACTATTTCTCTAGATCGTGGGTTTTGAGTGATTGTTTTCCTCTGCTTGAGATCGCTGATATTGAATATATGTCTGTAGCAGAATAACGTGTGGTCCTAGGTTTTGGCGTGAGGCTCCAGTGCCTAGTTTGGGGTCAGAACCTAGCATTGGTGACTCAGTTTGGGGTCTGCAGTCCATTTTGTGGCTACCTTTAAGACACAGGAATGGCGTGAAGTTCCTGCTAGGGGGTTGCTGCTGTTAACTCTTGTTTGTTGAGTGTTTTCAGTGGTGCTTGGGAGTCCAATTTAGGGAGTTGTGAGACTATTCCAGGTTTTGACATCTCAGTTGGTGGGTGAATAACAAGGCAACAACTCTTTGAAGACTTGCTGAGCATACTCTTAACTTGTAGGCGTATATGCATGTGCAGATCAAAACTGAACCTGCAACAATCTTCTCCCTGTGGCGTGAAGCTCTTCTATAGGGTCTTGGCACTTTCTGAGCTCTTACCGGGTATTTCTTATATATCAATCTTTTGTATTTCTAAGGTCAATATAGAGGTTTCAGATTAATTAGTGTAAGAGACTTGTATGTATTGCTGTCCAAGTTGAATGTAACAGTAGTTGATCACAATCTGAAACTAGTTTGATAATAGAGCTTTGTTCAGTAATTTACTTTGTCAGGGCTTGTAAAAGGTCTGAGATATTATCTACATTTTCATTATCGATTGCTGTGTTCTCAGACTGTTAAGATATTGAAAAGTTACATGGCTGTGGTAGATTTCCTGAGTATCCTTATTACATAGCAATCCTATCTTATCACTTAGGGTGTGTATGTGACTATATACCAACAAACGATAATATTGCATGATAGTCCATTACGAAAGAATGAAGTATGAATCAGATTATTGAATGTGACTTTGCATTTCATTCAGATTTAGCCATATTTGATCATAAACTTTTATGCATGCGTTTCACAATGAAGTTTATTATTATATATGCAATGTAATGAGTGAGTTGGATAAATTGGAGCATATATCAAACAAAAAAAACATTGAGCAAATAATCTAAAGTCAAAACTCAGAATAGGGTTGGCCATTACAAAGGACTACGTGGACTCAACCATAATGAGGAGGACATGATAAGGTGCCCCAAGTATCCTCTACCTTAGGCCCAATAGCAGGACCTTGTCCTTTGTGGCCTCACGTGGTCCTTAACCGATGGTCCTCAACCATCATCATGAGGTGGTGTACCTAGTGAGGGCTTTATGCAGTTCTCCTCCATCATGCCAACCTCTCCTCTTATGATTGAAGACCTTTCTTCACTTACTTCAACAATTGATTCAATTGAGGATAGTTGGAAGGTTGCAATAGGGTGTCCTACCCACAGTTCTCCCTTTTGCATAATAGGGTGCCTTACTCGCAATTCTCCCTTTTGCATAATAGGGTGCCCTACTCATAGTTCTTCCTTTGGCAGTCCTACCTCATCCCTTCACGACCAATTATTGCCAAATAATATTACTGTTCATAACATCAGCAATATAGGCACATGGATCGATTATTTTATTGTTTTGATTTGAACTTGCTGCAATGATGGATGCCTTAACTGTGATTGACGCCCATATTTGATCCTCTTGCCTGGGCTGCGAATGTGTTCTGGAGAGTGCTTTCTGTCTTAGGAGACAATGCTTCTTTCTAGATTGATGCCTTAATGTTCAGATATTGTTGCCTTCCCCTGAGTTTATTTGCTCTACAATCGATTTGTTCTTAACACTCAGAAGATATTGTTAGTGTAGATCAAATAGATAAGAATCTATTATCAATACTTATATTAAAGCATCATAATTACTTATAAGGCTCAATAATTGCTGCAAGCATCATTATTGCATAATCGTATATATATAATTTCAACTTACAATAATTACCCTTATATATATGTGTGTGTGTGTACATATATATAAATACACACACACACACACACATATATATATATATATTCAAACTTACTTCCCAAATTTATTTTTGATGATAATATTCTAATCCAATAGACCTCTTATAGTTGCTGATCTTTATTCCTTGATTTCAATCTGCTTTCTAAATCGTATTCCATTCCTTCATTGATTTTCAGTCATTGATTTCCTATTTCCTAATTATCTCTTTTAGATCATATTTATGTCCCTGCTTTATTCTTTCCAATAAATCTGTTGATACACTCAAAAATATTCTTGATTCATTTCTATATTTATTGTTATTCATTCCATCCACGCTCCTTTACTCATAAATATATATTCTAGATTTCCTTCATTTCCCATTCCCATCTGCTGCATTTCAGATTTCTGATTGTTTTTTTCCCCACATATTCTGTAATGTCTCCATTTTGAGTGAGCATTAGAGTTTGGTGGTTTAGCCTATCATTGGGTCCTCGTAGGCTAATAACGGTGATTAGAGGGCCTTGTTGTGGAGATATTTGGTATCTCAGTTGGTAGTTTGCAGCGTTGGCACCTCCAGATCCTTTGTATATTTTGAGGCTTGGTAATTCAGGGGTTTCTGGCCTTATGTGTATAGACTTACTATTTATAGTAATTCAATTAGATGTTAGAGACCCACCTTACTATTTTTAGTAAGGTATCCAGATGGACGGAGAATGCAGTGGGCTACCTCCTGGCATAGACAAAATTCATTTATGAGGTTTAATATTGGAGTTATGAAGTTTTAATTATTATAAAGTGCACTATATTAAATGTTTTATTGAATTTATTAAGAAAGGGATATTTAATGATTATAAAGTCAATAATAAAGTCATTATTAAAGAATAATAAAGGGAGACATAAGAATTTTATTAAAAAAGGGTATTTAAATGATTTTAAAGTATACTTTTAGTGTTAAAATGTTATTTAAAAAGGGAGTTATAAGTGATTAATAAAGTATACTTTATATTTTAATGTTGTGCACCAAAAAGGAGGGAAAAGGAAATTAAAGTAAATTAAATTAAATGAGATGAAGTCAAATGCAAATTAAACATTATAAAAGGGCATTTGGATTTCATTTCATTCATTATTCTTGTTCATTTTCTCTCAACCTGGCTTTGTGCTTGAAATTTGGAGGTGGAAACTAGGGTTTTCAGCTGCAATGATCTTGGAGAGCGTAGCTTCTTCTTGAATCGAGCTTTTCGAGGGTGTGAAAGAGCATCTGAGGTTTGCTAATTGGTGGCTTTATCTTAGAAGTTACATTGTGCTTAAAAGTGGAGATTTATATATCAGATTTTACAAGGGTTTATTTGCAAATTAGAAGTTATTGAAAACAATTATTATTGAATATCTTTATTACTGGTGTGAGATATCTTCATTGGCATGTGGGAATCATTAGTGTGCTGATTGGGAGTGATAATCTACATAAAATTCAAGGGTTTGAATGAAATATCAGAATAATGCAAATATATTGTGTGATGAGCCTTGCAAGCTCACTGCTCAAACCCCTGTCTTTTTCTTAGGTCTATTTGTGTTTTTTAGTTTTTTAGAGAAATTTTGTAGACAGAAGAGAAGGGGCGCATCATATAAAAGCTCACAGAATAAAAACTTGAGCAAATTTAATCAAACTGAAATTGTAGAAGGTGTTTATTATCATCAACAATGGATTTAAAACATATAAACATACCCGAAAGCCTCCAGATTTTTTAAATAAGAAATCCGATCAGCATAGTGAAGAACTGACAAAAACTGGAGTAGAGAGTTACAGACTTCAAAGTTTATTCTGAAACTGAAGCCAGAGAGAAGTATAGGTAGGGCGCCCAAGTTCATGAAGAGAGATCCTCCGAAAGAAGACGTTTCTCCAAAAAGCCAAAAAAAACCTTCCTTGCAAGTGCCACGCCCTTTCAAACAAAAAGCACCAAAAACCATCTCTGAAGGTGTGCCCAAACAGCCATGAAGTCTGCCATGGTGAAGGAAGAACAGCAACCAATAAACCCTCTGTTTTTGATGAAGAACACTACAAAAAATCTGTTGAAGCACTGCAGAACTTCTGAAATGAAGCTCTCTAAATCTGCACTAATTCAGCTGATCTCTCACAACTTCACAAGTGCTCACACTGAAGAGATTTCGTTCTCCAATGGTGGATTTGCTGCAAACCTGGTCACAGGCTGAAAGCAAGGGAAAAAACCTCCAAGGCAAAGTTGAAATATTCAAAAAGATGAGTTTCTCATTGCCCAAATCCCTTATAAAGCAAAGGAGGTGAAAACCTAAGAAAGCCGTACATTTTAGGGCTTTAGCTCATTTAAATTTATGAAACTAAACTTAAGTCACTTTCCATAGTCTTCCCTTTTGATTTTTGGCGCCTCCTTTAAGTGAATAAAAGATATAACATTAAAATATTCACTTTAGACTTAATTTAAGTGAAATAAGAATTATAAAGTCAATTTGACTTTATAAAAAGACTTTAAGTTAAAAATTAACTTAAATCACTTAAGTAAGCCTATCTCCCTCAATTCTCACCAGAATTCAATGCCGTCAGAAGCAAAAAACTCCTGTACTGCCAAGGCCTGCAATGAGCCTATCCACGATCTCAGAAAATGAAATCGACCGAACTCTTCAAGGTACCACTGACCCTCTAACCAATCCGGTTAGCCCACAAGGGTCCAAGAAATAGGCTAACACTCTGCAAACAAGATCACGCTGAAAAGGGGGACATTACAATCCGCCCTCCCTGAAATTGCTTGACCGCAAGCAATCTCAACAACAAAGGATCAACCACTCCACCAGGATCCCAAGGATAGTGCTGTGAAATGTCCCTACTATCATCAACTGTCTTCCGCTGCTCAACACTGATCTCAACTTCACCATGCCAAAAGTGGTGAAGCCAATGCATGGGACTCATCCAAAACACAGTACCAAACCTGTCGCCACCTGGATCCCAATATAAACGGTACTCACATCCATCCATCATAATAAAGTAAGAATATCGGGAAGCATCCGCAACACATCTCTGTCTGTAGCTGGAACCCATGATGTCACCATAACCTGTTAACCCATGAAACCAACCATCTAGCAATGAAACTCCTAAATCCCAACTCTGCAAATCATGCCAACTCCAAGTAGGACAACCATCGATCAATGAAGAGTCTAAGAAGATTAAATCACCAAGCAACAAGTAGATAGCTGCCAGATCGTGAGGGTCAAATGTAGAACTATCTGCACCTCTCATCATGTACTCCTCTGAAAACTCCTCTGCCAGCTTAATTTGAAATCCCAATACACTGGAAGGATCCCAAACGCAACGATCAATGCTCATGTCCAGAGTGCGAGCGATATCTAACTCGAAGAGAGGATCATCATATTGAATACCATCTACTCTAGGAAGAGAAACTGGATCGCCATCGTCATCCCATATGCAACTCCTAGATGAATGAGTCTCCTGTAACTCCCAAATCTGATCAGCTGGATCATCATACTGTAGCCTGTCAATCTCAACACCATCAGATACAGAAGAGAGAAACTCATAAGGAAGCAAGTCAAACTGCTGACAAAACGTGCTCCCTAAGACTGCACGAGATAGGCTATCATCCCACATGTCTAACACGTGCATACTAGAATTGTGCATCCGAAACAGATCATGTACATGATGACTGAGAAAGAAACTGTGTAGACTCCTGACCATGTACACACTGGGAATCTCCTCAATGAGCTCTGTCTGAAATCCCGATGCACTGATGGAATCTCTGATACTATGATCAAAGCTCACCCTTAAACCAGGGTCAAGAGTAGAATCAGCATCCACCTCAAAGAGTGGATTATCACAAGAAGATGTAGCATCCGCCTCATTTTCTGATTCTTCTCCATCAGTATCATAGATTGGAGCTTGCTGATCATAAAACTCATAACTGTACTGAGGAGATGAAAATCCCTCTTGAATCACTTTCTGTTCTCCATCCAAATCTGCACTATAGCATGAAGTTGAATCTGCATCACTCACCTCATAATCAGCAACATCATGTGTGTTGTCATCAACCTCTAAGGTATTGCTGCTATGTACCTCATAGGATGTCTTGACTGGCAAGGTAGAAGCTGCTGTTATGACAATATCCTCACACACCTCTGTTGCCAAAGTCACTGAAAGTCCATCCATAGCATGCTCACCTCTTACATGTTCTTCTCTTGGAAGAATTAGAGATCTAAGGTGCGACTCCCTTTGTTTCTTTGCTTGATCTAGCTGGCTGCAGCGTTCCTTGACCTCTTGCAAACGCTGTTTTGCTTGAGCAGCCAACATCTTTGCCTTCTTAGCCCTTTGTAGCCACCCATCACACAAAACTTGAGTTTTGTTCACATCTTCCAAGGTCTGATATATAAAATCAGACTGTTTGTGACTTGAATCCACCAAACATTCTTCAAGCTCAACATGCAAAACTTCAATGCTAATGTTAGGAGATTCCATAACATGACCATCTTCATGTACTTTATCCGTCACCTCATGATTTTGTGAAAGTAATGGACTGCTGTTCATAAAATCAGAATTGATCTCAAGGCTGATATCATCTCCGTTAGTGCTAATAATATCTTCTTGGGGTTCAACAAAACCACTATCATGGTGTAAAACTTTCTCTTCAATAGAAGTTGTCTCAAAAGATGTTGTAGAAGCCATATTTCTGTACACTTCTTCTTTCATAGTAATTGATGAAGCATCACAAGGAACCTTATCTTCATGTGGCTGCTCTAATGCAACTAGTTTGTCTTCATACAACACTTGCTCATCCTGAAGTGTCCTGTGCCCAACATCTACTTCTATGTAAGTCTGATTTTTGTCCTCCATAAGATCAGCTGTATGCTGGTCACTAACTGCTGATTGATCCCTTTTTAACCCCAACACATCAAGGAAACTCAATTTCTTTTTGTTTTGTGATGAGCTTTGTCTTGAAATGGAGTCTTCAGACTGCTGCAAGCTACGAGCTAATCTTTGTTGTGATGGCATAGGTTTCTGCTGAATATTATTTGAAATGCTCTCTACATTTTTCTGCTCACATTTCTTTGATTTGCTTCGTTGCTTATTATAAACCATCCGATGCTCCATATATTGTTCGAAGTCTAGGTGATCTTTTATCTTATCTGGAGATGCTATATATTCCTCATAAGCAACCATTACTTCATCAACAAATTTAGAAGCCATGATAACCACTTTGCTGTTCAACCCCTGTGTGAACAGTACCTGTCAAATTTGTCCTGGTGTGACCGCATAATTTTTCTAACCCCACAAGCTGGCAGGATCAGAGCTCTGATACCACTGTGATGAGCCTTGCTAGCTCACTGCTCAAACCCCTATCTTTTTCTTAGGTCTAATTGTGTTTTTTAGTTTTTTAGAGAAATTTTGTGAATAGAGAAAGGCATAAATAACTAAGCTCAGAATGAGATTTGAGTAAATTTAATCAAGAATTGTAGAGGTGTTGTTATCATCAACAATGGATTTAAAACATACAAACATACCCGAAAGCCTCCAGATTTTTTAAATAAGAAATCCGACCAGCATGGTGAAGAAAAAACAAAAACTGGAGTAGAGAGTTACAGACTTCAAAGTTTATTCTGAAACTGAAGCCAGAGAGTAACATAGGTAGGGCGCCCAAGTTCATGAAGAGAGATCCTCCCAAAGAAGACGTTTCTCCAAAAAGCCAAAATAAACTTCCTTGCAAGTGCCCAGCCCTTTCAGAGCAGCTTCAAAACTATCTAGGAGGTGTGTAGACAATGAATCTGTATGGTGAAGGGAAGAGACAATGACCAATGACCCTCGTTTGGGTGAAAACCGCTGCAAAAAGATCCTGTTGAAACTCTGGAACTTTTTTGGAGATGAGCTCGTCTGCTAATTGTTCTCAAACTATGGTGTCCTTTGAGAGGATTCGTTCTCTGATAGTTGGTTGCCAGGCTGATCAGGTAAACAGGAAAAACCTCAAAGCAAAGTTGAATGATAAAGGATGAGTTCTGTTGCTTTGAAATCCCTATCTCAGAAACAGAGGTGGGTGAAAACCTAGAAGCCCGTGCATTTTAGGGACTTTGAAACTCATTCCAATTGCTGGGGAAATAAACTTAGATCACTTTCCATTCTCCTTGCAATTTTTTGGTGCGCTCCTTCCATTGAATAAAGATATAACATTTAAAGATATTCATGGACAATTTGATGAATAGATTACAAAGAGTCCAGTTTGACTTTATAAGACTAGTTAAAATTAGCAAATCAGTTAGTAAAACTATCTCCTCAGTTATCATTGATTCAATCGCGTGGAAACCAAAGAGCTCCTGTCTTGAACTTTATTAGACTATCCACAATCTCAGTGGAAAATGGAAATCGTGGAACTCTCGGAGAAGTGCCACATACGTTCCTCCCAACCAATCAGTTAATTACAAGGTCCCAGAATAGGTGTTAACACTCATACAAACAGATCATGAAAGGGGTTACATGTCCGTGTTACAGACAAGAGACTAGAGAACTTCAATAAACAGGTGGTTGCTAGGCAAGGGTTTTGGCAATTTAAGTGTATGCAGCTTTGCACTAGGCGTGGGAATTGGTGATAATGATTGTTGCTGGAGTTTATTATTATTGTTGCTGTTGTTATACTACTGCAAACTTTATACTTCATTTTGGCACCCATTTTTAGAGGTTTTCAAGGCATATCTCACTTGTAAGTTCATCAATTGTAACTCCCAATTTTTTTGGGTATTGTTGTTTTAGATAATAGGGGATATTTTATGAACTGGGTGTCAATATTTTGTGAAAATATTGAGTATCTAAGCTGATACAAAAATTTGGAATTTTCAGCTTTGTATTCCCTATGTAATGTTCAGTTTTTGAGTTGAAATTATTATTGCAATATCTTCTATTTTTCTGCATTATATTGCTGTATCAAACATTGCAAATATATCAAAAAACATAAAACCACAAGCAAACAAATAGGCAAAATTTTGAAATTAAATATCCTACCAGGGGTGGGATATTACATATTTTGAACTGATTTGACTTTCCTTATATATACCTCGTGTCCAAGTGAAGTGATGCATCCCTTAATGAGGAGACTCTATTTGAATGGCCGTGTCTTATGTTAATAATTCTGTTTTGGCACTAATCGCTCCCTTTTGTCACTTAAAACCAATCGCTGCCCTCTTTAATAATTACTAATGGCTATCTTTTTGTTTACTGCTGATTGCAGCCTTTTGGTATATTAATATCTATCTTAATAAGAATCGCTATTAACAAGTTAGTGATTGCTGCATTTGATTAGTTCAATAGCTACTTTTATCATCATTGCTTAGGATCCTCCAATATATATATATATATATATATAATAAAATCAATTCATAAGTATAATAATAAACAGATAATATATATATATCAATTCATAAGTATAATAATAAACAGATATATATATATATGTATATATTATCTGTTTATTATTTACTTATGAATTGATTTTATTGCTTATATATATATAGCTACTTTTATGATCGTTGCTTAGGATCCTACAATATATATAATTTATAAACAATAAAATCAATTCATAAGTATAATAATAGCTACTCATTAGTTCAATAGTATATATATATATATATATTGATTAGTTCAATAGCTACGTTTATGATCGTTGCTTAGGATCCTCATATATATATATATATATATATATATATATAAACAATAAAATCAATTCATAAGTATAATAATAAACACATATGTGTGTGTCTGTGTTTTATTATACTTATGAATTGATTTTATTTTTTATATTAGTTTTAATTTATATGTATATTTCGATATTTACAATTATAATAATATTTAAGATGTTAATATTTAAATTTATATTTTGATAATTATAATTAGAATATTATCTTATGATAATTATTATAATAATAATATTAAATTGCTAATATTTCTTTTTTATTTTATTTATTTATTTGTATTTCCATGCTTTATATCTTAGTGTTATAATTTCGGGGGCATGATGCATTCAAATCACGCTGATTGAGGAAGAACTTGAGGCTGTTATGATCTGTCTTGACCACAAATTTCCCACATACCAAGTATTGTCTTAATTTGGCAAGGGTATGCATGATAGCTAGCATCTCCTTGTCATAAATAGAGAAGACCTTATCTGAATCATTGAGCTTCCTACTTTCATATGCTATAGGATGTCTACTCTACATCAAAACTGCTCCAATACCCTCTCCTGAAGCATCACACTCAAGTACAAAAGGAGGTGAGAAATCCAGAATAGCCAAAACGGGACATGAAATCGTTACCTCCTTTAGATTATCAAAAGCTTGCTGTGCTGTAGGGCTCCAAGAGAATGCCCCCTTCTTCATCAAATTGGTTAAGGGAGCTGCAAGTTGTGAAAATCCCTTCACAAACCTCCTATAATAGCTGCATAGGCCCACAAATCCTCTTAACTATGACAAATTTCTTGGTCTAGGGCAATCTTGAATTGCCTTGATCTTCTCCTCATCAACACTAACCCCTTGAGCACTAATCTTATGCCCCAAATAAAATTTTTCAGTCAAACCAAACTCACATTTTGACATCTTGGCGTAGAATGAATGCTGCTCAAGTATGCCAAGCACCTCTTCTATGTGCTTCAAATGGTCCTTCCATGTCCTACTATAGATCAAAATGTCATTAAAGAAAACCAAAACAAATTTCCTCAACTATAGAATGAATACATGGTTCATACATGACTGGAAGGTAGCGGGGGCATCGGTCAACCCAAATGGCATGACCAAGAACTCATAGTGCCCATAGTGACACCTGAAAGCCATCTTATGCACACCCCCCTCCCTTACTCTTATTTGATGATACCCAAAACACAAGTCAATTTTAGAGAAATATACAACACCATGAAGCTCATCTATTAACTCATCGATCTTGGGAATGAGATAGCGATTTTTGATCGTTGATGCACATCCTCAACATCCCATCCTTCTTCTTGACCAACACCACAGATGAAGCAAAAGGGCAAAAACTCGGATGGATGTGCCCCATGTCCAACAACTCCTTGATTGCCTTCTCAATCTCCTCATACATTGTGGGATGTAGATAGGGAGTAGTTATGATGGGCTTGGCTCCCTCCTCAAGCTCAATCACATGCTGAAATCCCCTATCAGGTAGTAACCTGGTAGGGATCTCTCTAAACACCTTACATCATTTGTTTAGGATGGATTGGATGTCAATGGGGTAGGATCTTCCCTCCTTTGGTGGACTAGTATCTGTGATCAAACACTCCGCTGCCCAAGCCACCTCATCTCTACAAAAAGATCTCTCCATCCTCTTAGCTGAAACTACCATAGGACCTCCCTTGGATAGGCCTCGAAGGACGACCTCCTTCCCATTAATTTTAAACCTCAACTCCATAGTTTGGTAGTTTGTTGTGTATTCCCCAAGCGAGTGTAACCATTGAACTCCCAAAACCAAATCAGTCTCACCGATGGCTACCATGCAGAAATCATCTCGCACCCGGTGTCCCCCTAGGACTACAACTGCTGAATCCAATGGGTGCATGGAAGAGTAACCATTAATTTTGAACCTCCTTCCCATTAATTTTGAACCTCAACTCCATAGTTTGATAGTTTGTTGTGTATTCCCCAAGCGAGTGTAACCATTGCACTCCAAAAACCAAATCAGTCTCACCGATGGCTACCATGTAGAAATCATCTCGCACCCGGTGTCCCCCTAGGACTGACTCCAATGGGTGCATGGAAGAGTATCACCTCCTGCAACTGATACATCAAACCCCTCAAAGTTTTCAATCCTTAGACCATTCTTGGCCACTAGCCCCTCGTTAATGGAATTATGGGTGGCTCCACTATCTATCAAGATTGTCACCTTTTGTCCTTGTAGAACCCCTTTAACACGGAGAGAGTGATATCATGGCACCCCTAAATGTGTTGCAGGAGTGCCTCCCATATGCTCTCCTTCTGTGGTCTCCTCGTACTCATCCTTATTAGTAGCCTCCTTGGATTCACCTTCTCCATCCTCAGCATCATCATTGGACACTACCTCAATATAGTGGATCCTTTTCCAAACATCTAAGACTTGGAACCCAAGGCTCCTTACAAATGAAGCATAACTTTCTCCTT
>VDFB02196965.1:0-37832 GCA_007258455.2 Sequoia sempervirens
AAAATAGCCACTAAGTGCTGAACTGTTGCCAAACTGCATTGCTAAAAATAGCACTTACTAAAAATAGTGACTCCAAACTCCATTTGAGCACAAATCGGGTAAACGTTGTAAATTACTAAAAATAGTAAGTCCAAACATATCCTTTGGTTGAAATGCATGTCACACCCCTCTGAAGCTCTCTAAAAACCCAGAAAGACTTAGAAGACAAACCGCCAAACTCCTTCATGCAACCCCTAAAAACTTCAAAGGAAACCTCCTAGAAAATCGGAAACCCTGATTCTGCCTTTGACTAGCCTATGGGCCTTTGGAAATAGGCTAACAGTCACTAGAAAGCATAGGGCTAAAAATGGGGACATTACATTTCACCCTTCTCAAAGATTGCTTGTCCTCAAGTAATGCCACCACAACTCCAAAAATATTAGACTGATCCATGCAAAAACAAGTAGGATCCCAAGGTTCCATGTCCATCTCAAGAAGGACCCACCATGTCAATGTTGCACCAGTCTGATCACATCAATGAAGCCATTGTGCAAAATTTGCACTATCCTCCCCTATAACCTCAAAATGTTACCATCCACGAGACTCAAGTTGAAAAACCTAGGAGGCCTGAAATCAATACCTTGCAGCATCTCTTATCCAAACGACTCTGAGAAGTCCATATCTGCTATGCCACTGCCTATCACAACCCTGGGCAATAGGAAGGAAAGTCTACTCAACTCAAAACCATACTCCTCAGCATATCTCCACATGGTGCCTAGTAGAGCCACGACTACATATTTGACTCCCTCAAATCTTCTCGCTAAAAGGAAAGCCATCCCTCACAAGAGATCCACAAACATATCATCATAATAACTCACACAACCATGAAGACTTCTAAAAACTCTATTTGTTCCAACTCCAAAAGTCTTAGAACGATGAACCAAAATAAGTGAAGGTTCGCTATCCCAATCATAAGTAAAAGAGAATGTATAAGAATAACCACTGGTTAGAGCTTGAACGCTATCCAAACACGGATTATGATTGCCCCAACTAAACATTCTTCTCATTTGAGACCATAAATCAGTCCTGCTAAGAGACTGTAAAGTCTGAAAACATGTATACTAGCTGCCCACCAAGTCTGAAATGGTTGACTTGAAATCTGATTTTAGGAAAATCAACATCCAAGAAGATGAATAGTCGCTGTAACACTAAAAATCATCATCCAAAATAACACATCTTCTCATGTCCAAGGTTGGAAAAATTCTCTCTAGAGACTCCAACACCACATAGAGCCATCCTTTGCTCAAAATATCTCTCCAATCCACTAATGGGAATGTTAACGGACTCATAAGGTGGCTGCAATGAGAGAGGACAACAACAATTTTCCCATGCATACAATCTTGGGCACAAAAAACCTCTCCCAAAGTGAGACCACCATGCTTGTGTTGTGCCATTCTATTGATTGTGTGCCTCATCAAAAAGCATCTTCTCCCCAAAAAAGTCTCTCATGCGAAACACCAAAGAGCCATAAACAATTTTCTGCCTCATGGCATACCTTATTACTCCCATCATAAACTCATCCTTCTGATTCCTATGGAAGAATATGACTATTTTAGCCTTTGTTTGCAAAACAGTCATGAGACCATCACCATCTAAGGAGCTAAGAGCAATTGGTGTCTCCATACTTCATCCCAAAGAAGGATATGCATATGTCAAATCAACTACTAATTTGAGAATTAGATCATCAAGTGAGTGAAAATCATGTTTAGGCCCTTGTCTTTCCACTCCCTTAGGCCAAATAAGCTCTGAACTTGCATTATCTACCACTGTTCTAAAAATTCCAGCAAGCTCAAAATCACTTCTTGGAAACTCCTCTTGGTTAGGCATGATGTAGCCTCCATGTTTCAACACATCCCATGTGGACACTTCATCTTCAACCTCACTGATGCATTCATTATCAAGCAGCCTCGGAAGTTTACCAATCACCAAGTGTGACACGTCCTCATGGTTTGATTTCAAATCATCACAAAACGGAAAACCATACTCTGTCTCATGCTTGGAAACTTCATCAGATGCTTAAACCAACATCACAAAGAGTGGATTATCATAAGTTGACTCAGCACCCACTTCAAAGTGAAGATTGTCAAGAATTTGGAAATCATTCCTTTCCTCTTGCTCAACTCCATCTCATTGATCCAAATCTGCACATGCAACTTCTGATTTTCTTGTAAAGCTTTCTAGATCAAACTCCTCTCAAAGACTATCAAGCTCACCAACTACTTGCTTGATTTCTTCCACTCTTTGTTCATTCTCTTGCTCCTTGAAAAGTTTGAAATCAGCAAGCTGATCTTTTGTCTCTTTTAGTGCCATCTGGGTATCATCTAACATATCATTTGTTGATTCGAGCTCAAGAGTAAGCTCATCAACCTTTCTGTCCTTCTCTTGGAATGCACCAATGGTCTTCTTTGCAATTTCAGAGGCATAAACTTGATCTCTATTCAAGTGCAAGTATTTTTGATTTCATTGTCTCTAAAGAGTCTTTGATAAGTTGTAGATTGAGGGAAGTGACTCCATCTAACTCTTTCATCTCTCATCCACTTAAGCTTTTGCCGATAGAGAGTTTTTCAACCAAATTGTGTGTCGCGATCAAATCGGGGATGGGGAAGCGAACTTCATTTTCAACGGACACCGGGGGTGAGCCTTTCACCCATAAGCATGCAAGGATGGTGAACTCTTGTTAAGGGTACGCAAGTAAAATCATAACTTTCATTCTTGTCAACAATGACCCCTTGGCTGTCCCTAGATTCTTGTCCCTCATAAGCCCACTTGATGAGATTGCTCAACATCGGGATGAGTATCCAAACTCAACAAATTCTCTAAGCAACTTTAGCCATAATCAGCTACATGCATTATTAAATCCAGATTTATGTTCCAAGGAATACCTTTAAACTCTTCGGGGAGCCCTATGGTCATCTAGCTCTACTTCCTCCTCAACTTTGTCACCTTGATCGAAAGGTTAAAGGCAGCCGCCAACTCAATCAAAGAGTGCTATTGATTTGTCATGTCCCAATTGGAGTATGGTGATTTAATTAGAATTATTTAATTAAGTTGTCCAAATTATTGATAATTTATGAGGATAGCTTAATTGATAATTTAATTAAATCAAGAGATGTTATTAAATTAATTATTTATTAAGTTATTCCCAAAAAATAAATTATCAAAAGGGATGACTTATTATTTAATAAATTTAATAATAAAAAGTGACTTAAGTGACTTAATAATAAAATAATAAAAGTCATGGGAATATTTACGCGGAATCTTCTAGAAGCCTCTAGGTGATAAGGTTGAAAAAGTATAAAAAGAGGCTTTGGCTATGCATTTGGACATCTTGAGTTGCAAACACTTTTCCACTACACTGCTGAAGCTGAATGCTTAGCTTATTGTTTTCCAGTCTTCGTTTGTGAAAGACCAAACCTAACTGGTTACTTCCAATTTCGGTTGTGAAACACCAACCCTAGTTTGGAATTTGAAGGAGTTACTTCAGACTTCTCAATTTGGACTTCATTGCAGATTTAATGTTAATTTTCAGTGATCAAATTGGAGGAAGTTGTTAAAGTTCAATTGGAGGGTTTGTGTGGAAGATTTTGTAATCTTCACCCAGCTGCTACAGTTCCGCTACAGTTCCGCTACAGTTCCGTGAACAGTACCTTTGGATGATTTTATTCATATCTCACTTTTGGGAGGATGAATGTTGGTGGGTATTGGAGCAATCTTTCCCTTGAATATTGGCAACAATTTTGGGTACAGATTGGAAGAGTTTCCAAGCTTCCATGTATTTATTTTGAGGGCTGCAAGTGAGGAGCAGGGGCGGCACTCTTGGAGGCTTCTTTCTAGATATTGAAGACTTCATAAATTGTTGTTTAGGTCATCTACAGTCTGCCAATCATCTGCAGTTATTATCAGCCTTCTATGTCAGGTTTCTTGCATTGTATTTGCTCATTTATGCCTTGTAATAATTCTGAAGACAAATCACAGCATGTAGGCTTTGCATAGTCGAAATTGTAATGTCAATTCAGTCATCTTCCTTAGTGCAGCAATCATTCATATTAGCATTGTATTCAGTTGAAGTTCATCTCAAAATTATATTAATGAAGTTTGGGCTTTGCATGTCAACTGTTTGACATAATGTCTAAAGGCTGTAGCTTACTATTTGCATAACTAGTTTGCATAATAAGTGTTTGACATAATGCCTTGGCTGTAGACGCATGGTTTCATCTTCAAGTTTGTATGCCAAGTGTTTGTCAAATTATCTAATTTGCTGTAGCTATCATTCTGAGTAGATGCATCTCTTAGTATGGATGATAAGTGTTTGTAGAAATGTCTACTAGCTGTAGGTAAACAATTGTAGTCAATTGTAGTCACTTATGGTCATTGAAAAAGCAAAGGGAAGCATTGCATTGGGCTCTTATTTCATAACAGCAAGCTGCACTTGTTTATTTAAGCTCATTGGATTCATATTATCATCATTGACATCAAAAACATCAAGAGAATACTTCAATCAGCAAGTACACACTTTGCAAGACAAATGTATGACGAAATGTCCAAGGCATGAAAAGGTGAAAATAGGGTCAAATTTTGCCAAGGACACTTCATGATCGTTGATCTAAAAAATTCAGTAGCAGAAAATTCTTCCTTAGAGGCTGCGACCGTCTCAGAGAGGTCATTATGGAGCTTCATCATGCAAGCTTCTTCATCAAAGACATCTTCTTCTCCAATGGAAATCTCACAGCTTACATTGTATTCAGAATCTAAACATCATCTGGGTCAAAGGGAAATTCATCCCAAACAGGTTCCTTGTCATACTTAGGTGCCATCACACCCAGATCCCAAGTGCTAAAGGGCTAATTGTTCTGATCAAAAGAAATGTACTCATTGTACTCCTCTTAGGGTGTTGTCTCTTTGAATAAGTCACTTCCCAACTCACTAATATTGATATCATCATAAGTATCTCACTCTAAGGGCTTAGTCTGGTAATTAAACCCAAAACCACCCACGTCATCATCATTGTAATGAGGTAAAGAAACATCAATGTGTTTGTTTTTAAAACTCTATCTTTTTTGCCTTCAATGAGCTCATCATTTGTAGGTATATTACTAATCTCATCATTAGTAGTCACATGCATACCTAAGAGGTCTTCTTGGTTACTTGTCATAAATTCTTCATGTGATAATTCCCAAGAAGTTGGGTCAGCAACAAGAGGAGAATTATCCATCACCAAATCTTCAACATGATTAGGTGTGGACACATTTGAATCATCACAAACATCATCACTATGATAATGGTCATAAGCTGATTCAATGAAACCACCAAAATTACCCTCAACATGCTCTTCGTTAGTGAACTCACCACACACCATAGCTCTATTAAAATCTTTTGTGAAGTCACTAGTCTTAAAACCATCATTGGATGAATCCGAATTAGGATTCAAGACTGTTGTTTTGTTCTTTTTTCCAAGTCGATCTTCATCATTACCAATCACGTGCAAGTCTAAGGGATTGTTTTGGGGCTTTACCACACACTCCTCACATGTCAAAGATATACGTAATGTCCCCATTTGGCCTACACTCTTCATTTGGATTTAGCCTATTTGCAGGAAATCCGTAGAGCTAGGCGAGGTGGAAAAGTGGGTTTCCTCTTCGGATCTTGCTTCGGTTGAAGCGTTACGAGGTTGTTCTTGAACTTACTATTTATAGCGATTCACTATTTTTAGCAAGTCTATCTTTTGGCGATATCATCTATGGCGATTCAATCAACTGGAGTTCAATGTTTAGGTTTGGCTTTACGTTGTTTTGATGAACTTACTATTTATAGCGATTGGTATTTTTTAGTAAGTCTAATTTTGGCAATAGCATCATCAGCAATTCAGCTCAAGTCATTTTGCTATCCTTCAGTTTCAGTTTGGCTTTGGTTATCTCCATGGATTAAGTTTTATACTTAGTCATTTTTATGTTTCTTAGTTGTACCCCCACGCCTAGGAATGATCACTTCATGTTGTTTTTAAAAGGGGTCATTAAGGGGTCAATGGTGCATTTAATGAATTATTAAATGCTTTATTGTTGCAAAGTGAAGTTGGATACCTAAAAGAGGTTGATTAATATTTTATTATTTCAAAAGTGAAATGCTTAAAGTGGCATTCCTTTTGGAAGTTGAAGTGATTCAACTTTTTGGAATTTGAAGAGTCTCTTGTTGCTTCATTTGCCAATTGAAGCTTATATATTGCTGCTGTTTGAAGAGCTGATTATCTTTGAAAATATTGTAAAGTTATGCTACTGGTTTGAAATCCAGAATCCGGCTAAGGGAAAGCTTAGCAATTTGTCTCCATTCTTCGGACCTGAAACTATGGTTCCCTAGATGGTGGATTGAGAGTGTGCTTCATTCAGAAGTGCACATTGAGCTTCATTGTTGGAGAATTTGAAGTATTTTTTAGTTTTTGAGCTTGTTGGTTCATTCATGGCTGAAGGTGATTTTCATTAACAGCTCTTTGTACGATTTTAATATGCTTCTGGGTATTGAAGATATGGATTCCTAGCACTTGGGCGCCCCTTCCCATAGAAGATTAGAATTTATTTCAAAGTATTTATTTTTATTCTTGCAAAATCGCCCTTGCTAAGGGCCGTACCATGTTGGGAGCATTGAGAATTGTGCAAGTAAATTAATGGTTGCTTTTTGAAGCTGTTTCATCATCATGACATGGGCGCCTATCCTCTAGAGGTTCATTGCAATTGATTTCACTCAATTTGGAGGTAAATTGATAAAGTTATGTGCATTTCATTGATATACAGTTTGCTGGTCTGATTTTCTGTATTCTCTATTTCTGATCAGACTTGTTAGTTTTTGATATAATGCTGGTTTGAGCTTCATTTCTATATCATTATTGTATTGTAAGAGTTAGAGGAAGTGTTAATCTAACCATTGATTGATTTGGAAGCATATCTTTCTTATTTGCAGTTGTTTAATTCATTGTAAAACTGATTAGTAGCACTAACAGCTATTTATTTTATTTGCTGCAATTAGTTTAAATTTCATACTCCCACGATTGAGTGGTTGAGTTTAAATAATCATCTTTATTGAATTGTAAGTTTCCCCCACTAAATAAGTGGTTGTGTGGACTGTATTCCCCCCGCGTTAATAAGTGGAAGTGAGGATTTAAATGGGTAACCTTGCCGCCTTTAATAATGTAATAATCTCACCCTTGAATAAGTGGAGTATCCCCAACCTTGTGGATGCACATCGGCCGGATGAATTGTAATTTCGATTCGGTTGCTTCTAATGATCCTCGACCATATGCTATCCTAAGCCCACATTGGGATCTTGGTGAACATTTTTTGGTTAAGTTACTTCCATACTGATTTGTTTTAGACTAGCAGCTAATCGGTGACTTATTTATACAGTTTTGTTTATTGAATTTTGGAAAAATTAAGGAATATTTCAAATCTGAATCATTGAGGAGGTCGATACTTGCTAATTCACAAAATCATATCTTAAATAATCATTTCATCTCCTCTTAAACACTGCTCCCTAATCATTAATATGATTCCATTTGAATGTCTCTAGTCAGCCCATATGTTTCTCTATAAGGAAGTCGGCTCACACAAACTTCATCCCAATCGTCCATATTCTTTATTGCCTATAGATGAGTCGGCCTTGATTCATTACAGCATGTCTTAAATCTGCCTTGATTCATAACCATATTCTTCTTTCACCCTTTGACATCAATGACAACAATTTTGTTCATTCATTTTGACATCAATGACAATATTCCAACAAATATAAATCCCAACATGCACCATGACTAGAGCCCACAATCTGTCATATCCACCTATGTTTCTACAAGCAAGCTGGTATTAATGTTTGTTACCATGGCTATGTTTTCACTCCCCCTCCCTAGTTTCTTCTAGTCCACTATTGCAAGGGCTACCTACATCTCCTGTTGTGCCTCATCAATGGCATTAGGACATGCTTTGACATCATAGAAAGGAATGCATGCACAATGGTACTTCAGAAATTGATGCCTTCATGAACCTTCTTCTACAAAAGTTGCAAATAACACTACCTAGAAATGGTCTAGGTGTGTCATGTTTCCAAGTGGCATCCACTTCTTAATGTTGATGCTATTTTATTCTAACCTAACATTCATAAAATCATATATATATGAAACAAAAAATATTTAACTACAAAGAAAAAAAATTAAAGGTTATTTGAACCCAAAAGGGCCAAAACATAGAATAAAATTAACATAAAAAAATAAAAATGCATTGCACACATAATGGAATAACAATAGCATGAAATAATTTAAGCAAACTAACACTTTCTTTAAACCCTAAACCTTACCTAGAAAAAAATCTGCATTTTTGCTCATAAACAATGGCTAAAATCAGCATTGATATTTATGCAAATAAAATTCAATCCATTCAAAACATGTTTGGAAACCTAAATCTAACATTTTGGAAAGATATTACACTCTACCATGCTTGCAAAAAAAAGAGAAAGAAAAACAATTATGACCTAGGATCACAAAATTGCACAAATTCACTCCTCAAATCTGCTTCAAATTTGCTCATGTGTGAGGAACTCACAAGGGTGAATTTGTTTATAAAGACCAAAAATTCACAGATTTGTAGCATACTTCCTGCATTTTTTGGTGTTTTTCTGCCACATACCAGCAAACCATGTCTGGTGAGTCCATATGGCATAGTTGACAAGTACTCATGTCAAGTCTGTACCACAAACTCACTGAAAATTGCTCTAGCCGGGTCATGACAATCGCAAGTATCTCATTTTAGATTTTTGCTCACAACTAGTCAACGAGTTTGTAATGTATGAAACCAACAATGCATTGAAATTTCCAAATATCAATCATTATTATATTGAATTTT
The DNA here is from genome assembly GCA_007258455.2 of Sequoia sempervirens. Taxonomy (NCBI): domain Eukaryota; kingdom Viridiplantae; phylum Streptophyta; class Pinopsida; order Cupressales; family Cupressaceae; genus Sequoia; species Sequoia sempervirens. The sequence continues at coordinate 8,916 of VDFB02196965.1, forward strand.
ATGACTACATTCAAGCACAATGGGCCAATTCTTTGGTGGCCTAAGCATCCTTCACAAACACTATGGAAAATTTATCATCACTAGAACTGCTGGAACCATCTAGCTAAAACTCTTCCAAATGGACACCAATCAACCCTCCTTGTACATCATGATTCTCACCAATCTACACCAGCTCCTTTGGACCTACATCCCATCATGTTGCTAGACTCTCCTTGTATGTAATTGTGTTGCAATCCATGAAAAAAAAAGCAACTATGTATAGCCACAAGCTTTTCCACTCTCCTCAAGATAGGTCTATTTCTGTTCAATCACAAGTTTCTTGCTCTAGGTTTTCACTCACAAGTACTCACCAAGTTTGTAATCTATGATTCTAATGATGTCCATAGGTGATAAGTAATCCTCCTATCCAAATATCATCAACATCATGAGGTGGATTCATGCCATTTTTGATTCCTAAATGACAAAGGCAATAGGCTAGTCTTTGTGCAGAACAACAAATTTAAGTATACAGCAATAGAAGTTGTTGAGCATGGACAACATTTTTCTTGAGAAAAAAAAACATAGATGAGAGCCTTGGACCTCTATTGTAGAATGCCTGGATGAAAAAGATGGTGGATGAGCACAAGAGTGGGGATGAAAATACAAGGATGCTAAGGCAGCCTACAGTAGTGGCAAATGGATCATAGAGAGAACTTATCTACTATTGAGAGAGATTATAGACAATACATAATGTACTCTAATGTCCACAAGGTCGCACCTATCATTGGGTTAGAAACCATTGTTGCCTGCACCAGTTCCTCTTTCCTAGTTCTGATATGGGAGTAGGTATTGCCTTTGACCACTCCAAATTCTAAGCTACAAAAAAAGCCATGTAAATTATTTCATTAATCATGGTCAAAAATCAAATTTGATCAGTCGAAGTTTATGATGGATATAAATGATGATGCAGAGGAGAATTTGTTTGAGACACAGCAGAAGAATGAGAAGATTGGCTGGAGACAAAAAATATTTCCCCTCTATCTGACATGGCAGATTGTAAGTCCCATTTTGGTCAGCCAGAGAGGCTTTTGTTGATTAAATCTCACGTCCCAATATACATTTTGGGATTCTTTTTTATCCTGCCATACATCAAGGAACTTCCAATGTAAGTGTGATAATGTGGAGGTAACTAGAAGTTTCAATTTTTTAACACATAGTTTCAGGCAGCTGGTCCCCTCCTATATTGCATTGGCTCAGCCTGATCGGAAGATGAATCAGATGCTTTTTATATGATAAACAAGTGATGATCTGGCTGTTATGTATGCAGATGCTTTTGTAAACAGCCATGAGAATTAACATAAAGCTCTTTTCTCAAAGGCATTCAAAACTAAATTTCATTAGCAAAATCTTATTTTATCCATAAATATGAGGCTGCAAATGCCTTATTTGCAGGCCTATCTATTGGTTGGAAACCCTGATGCTGATTGCCAGATGGCAACTCATCAGCTTTGGTTGATTTCTTTTCTATCTATAGCTGGTGTACTGTTATCCTCTTTTTATTCTTTTTTACTAAGAAAAAAATATATATATTCTATAAATGTACTTTCTAGGAAATCTGTCATTCTTCCATACATCATTTTATTTCAGTCATATTGAGCCAAATACTCTACAATATAGGCCACGATTATTAGAAGAATCCAATTGCTGTCTCTTTTCCTTTATGGGATACAAACTAGTACAATTACAATACCAGAAATAGTAAGCTTTACTTTCAGAAGATAAGTGGTCTACATACGCATGGAACATGTGGAATATATTAAGCATAGATAAGGTTTGATTGGGTTTATTCTGATTAATGCTCAGAAGTATTCATTCACAGGCTTATACTTTTTGCAGAAGAAAAACACAGAAAAAAATTTCTTACATCATTCAGGAGATTGAGATCAGAAAGCTGCTTTGCAGTTGGATAATACTTCTGTACAATCAATGAAAGATGCAAGTCAAAGAAGCAGCCAAATTTAAAACTTTCCAGATTAAATGGAAAATATCACAACCTGTGCAGACAAAAATGTTGCTCACATTGCTTGTCAAACCAAGTAGCCTGGAAATTAGATGCATAGATTCGGCTGCAAGAGACATCCAACACCTTAAATCCACATGCCGCTCATCTTCACTGGGATGTGAAGCACGTGGGTAGTCATCAAAACCTGAAGAAAATGTCTGAAGATCAGACGCACCAAATTCAGGACAGTAAAAATTGAAGCCAATATGATAAAATATTATGTTTTACATGGAAGCAGAATATAGGAACTCAGAAAAAATGAAGATTAAAATACTAAGTTTCAAAATTGAAGATAAGCATTCCAATTAGAAATACAAGCGCATTGCTGTAAGTTTTATGAGTAATTTAGACACCATTTATCTATATTAGTATTAATTTTATACCCTAGAAGCAACATACTAAAATGATTACTAGGATCAAATACATCAACAAAAACCCATAGCATGTGGAGAGACTGCTAGCTTGATATTTACTAACATATGCAATAACACTACTTTGTGCATAATTGGGTTCAATGCAAAAGGGTGAAAACATAAGGCAATATTATGTTATATATCAAAATATTATCAAGAATTTAGTTTGTAACATCTTTCCATTGCACACAATCAATGAGATAACAAAGACTGGATCCACTGGATATTATTTTCCTCATTTGTAAATGCAGGTGAGAAACCTAAGTTGCCTGTGTGGGTGACATATCTTTTGATACATAGGTTGCTAGGAAGCCCAAGTTTTTGTAAACAAACAAATTCTTCCAAAAGTTAGTAAAATGGGAGGTACCCATATGTGTTGTAAAACAATCCCAGTGTGCCAAGATGGCCAAGTTTTTGTAAACAGATAAATTCCTAAGAACCTTCCATTTTGTTTTTAAATGGGATGAACCAATATGTGTTGTAAAAATTCTGCATCCTTGTTTTGTTTCTTCAGATCAGGAGCTTTATAATTACTAAGCAACGTTAGCAACATTCTATAGAAAATGAATTTAAAGAAATGACTGGAGGAATGAGAGGAATTTTTAAACCATTTTCCATCAGAAAAAAGGAATCTCCTTTCAGAAGCAGTGATACAAAATTCAAGATTCTTATTTCACCCCAATGACAGGAAAGGAGGAATAAGTTCTGAACAGCCAAGTTTCTAGTCTCCAACAGCAAGGAGAGGCATACTAACATCAAAAATCAGTAGCTGCATGGAGAGGCATACTATTAACTTCTTGCTGCAACTATACAGATGCAAAAGCAATGCTGCAACAGAATATTTTCAGCATGTTCTCGAAAAACCTAATGTACAGAAGGAGACAACTTTACTTCTGCTTCCTGAATGCATAACACAGTAAATTTGGCATCTCTCATCACAGGAACAAAGCTCCAAAATCTGATTCCGAGATAAAACACCATGTTCTGGTAGGCTTCCCAGTTCAGTTTCTTCATGATTTCTGGCATGTGATCAGCAGTCAATGAATGCACAAAAAATAAACAAGTTCTCAAGTGTATCAATCCTACCATGTTGGTTGTCATTCCAAGCGAAAAATGCAAACTCCTTAAATGGTTTTTGGAAATGTTCCACAAGGATGCATCGTCCTGAAAAATGTGTTTACAAAACAGGGCTGTACCTAGAATGTGGGGACATTGTACTGTCCCCAATTGGCCAACCTTACGAAACAGATGAAATCTCAAACAATGTGCAAACTAAAATGATAAAAAAATACCAATGCACAATTGTATATGCCAAAATATGACTGAAACTAATACTGGTCAACAAAATATAATCGTTGTGAACCCTTGTCAACCAAATGTGTAATTCCCAAACAGAAAAAACATCCCACAATGTTGATTTATGTTTCTAGAGACCCTCAAGTGCAAATTAAACAAGTACACAGAAGATATAAACAATTATTAGCTGATATAAATATGTAACCCTTGTATGCAACCTCACAATTAATATAAATGATATTGTATCAGCAGAAACCTTCAATGGTTAACAAGGTACAACAGGAATAAATGAGTATAACAGCAGCAAGGGTTGCTATAGACAACAACAATGTCTAGGTACTGAAACAACTTATGATCAGCTCAAATGCCAACACAAAATGATGTAATTTCACTTACAAATAAGGAGATCCAACTCCATGCGGCTATATGTGAACCCAATCAATGAATTTCAGAAAGGTGGTTGTGTATGGCAACCTGAATAATGTGAAATTAGATTGTACTAACTGCAGATTTGAGCAAATAACTGTTGTATGACTAGTGCTAGGATTGAATGGTGACTTCCAACTGGTGCAGTGATTGTTGGAACAAGGGTAGATGCTTGGAAACTCCTACACCAATGCTAAGAACTCCAAAACTCTACAAAATACAGAAATCCCTAGGACTGATTCGACTTACAAAAGTAAACATCCTCTTCAAGGGCTAAAAATAATGTCAACCATAGAAGCACAAATCCTCAGAAAATCCCCAAAATCCCGATTTTTTTAAAAAATCTTTAGTCAAAACAATTTTTTCCCCAAAAAACCCTGATTTAATCAGCCATGATTTTCAACAATGTTCAATGATTTTTAAGGGTTTATATTGCATAAAAATCGAGAAAAAATTGCCCAAACAACCCATTGTGAAACCCTAACTGCATGAAATCGCTATTTAATTAGGTTTTTTCATTGAATTTTAGCACAAAACTGAGTGTTGGCCGCTAGGACGTGGCTCACCATCAAAGATTTGCTAGATCACAGGTTGCTAAAGCAAATCACAGGTAGGCTGAAATATGCCAACCAAATTTTTCTTTGAAATTTCATAACACAAACATCAATTCGCCAAGAGATTAGCGTCAGCCACCAAAATGATATTCAAATTAAATGCACTCAACACCAAGAATGTTCACCAAGATCCTTTAGAAGGCGATGCGATAGCATATGGCCAAGGAAACTGAACAATAACTGGAAAGTAAATTACAGTTGAATGTAAATAGGCGGTGAACTAGCCATGAGAGAATTCCACTCTACCACTTGATTAGTGGGGGGAAGACATTACAATGCAAACAAATTCATCCGCTGCGGAAGGCATCCACTTATGAGTGGGAATTCGCCACTTTTCAGTGGGTGATTAAAGAGAGATTAATTGTTCTTTCTCCACAGTGGCGGTAAACCATCCAGGGGTTACAAATGTATGACATTTAACACTAAATATGCAGCAATTTAAATGACTAGAACAATACTATTGTTTACAGTCTTACAATGAAAACACAACTGCAATTTTCAAGTGTTTTACAATCTTTACAAAACACAATGAAAAGGATGATTTTCCCACTTGATAATCTCTCAATTATTGAAGCTTGAAACCAAATCAGAAAACTGAAGCAAACTGATATAAAAATCTGCAAACTGTAATTCTGAACTAGCAAACTGTAAACACACAAAAATGCTCATAACACCTTCAAAATACCTCTGAATAAGCTGAAGTAATTTGCAAAATATTTCTAAGAGGATGGTGCCCAATATCATTCCTTGAAACTGCATCAAAACTCAATATTTCATTTGGCACGAATTCCAATTCCCTCATAAGATGGTACGGCCTTCTAGAGGAGCGATTTCTCTTGCTAAAATCACACACTTCAAATTAAATTCTGAATTTCTCCAAAGATGGTCGCCATTAGTCTAGAAATCAAATAAGCAAATACCCATACCAAAATAAAATCACACCAACAGCTGTATATAAAAACCTCCTTCAGCCATGAAATACCCAACAAACACAAATTGTAAATTATTGCCAAATTCTTCAACTTTGCAGCTCAATATGTACTTTTGGATGAAGCACACTCTCAACTCTCAATCAACCATCTAGGGAACCATAGTTTCAGGCCTGAAGATTGGAGTAAAATTGCTAAGCTTCCCCTTAGCCAGGTTTTGAAATCAATTCAGCAGCATAACTTTACAATATTTTCCAAAGATGAGAATGAATGAGCAAGGCCTCAATAAATAAGCTTCAAATGGCAAATGAAACACTCTGAATTCCAAGAAGTCGAATCACTTCAACTTCCAAAAGGGACTCCACTTCAACCATTCACTTTATTTTGAAATAATAAAATATTATTCATCTTCCCTTTTTGGCGTCCATTTCAAAATGCAACAATAAAGCATTTATTAAATCATTAAATGCTCAACTTGACCCCTTAATGTCCCCTCTTTAAAACAACTTGAAGTCATCAAGCCTAGGCATGGGGTACAACTTAAAAACATGAAATTGACTAAGTATAAAACTCAGTCCAAGGAGATAACCAAAACCAACGCCAATACTGAAACTGATGGATTGCCAAAAATAGCATGATGACTTGAGTTGAATTGCTGATGATGCCATTACCAAAATTAGACTTACTAAGAATAGCCAATGCCAAAAATGGTAGTTCACCTCAAAAGAGCCAACGAGAAAGTTGGCCGAGTACGGGAAGCAAGACTTCTGCGAAAGTGGAAACCCTATATTTGCACATCACGAGTAGCCTCACAGTTTCTAGAAATAGGCTAGAGAATCCAAATGAAGCGTGGGGGCTAGAATTGGGGACATTACATAGGCGACCTTGAATGGACATATATTTCTAATAGATGTTAAGGACAATAAAATAGAACCCACATTCTTTGATATGCTTCTATGTTTGATGTTAAGGACAATAACATGGAATAGTTAAGAGACAATGTTGCTTTTCTCTATATTTCACACTCTGAGTCATTTGCCTTGGGCTGCGTGTAGTAATGCTTTCTATGTATACTTGATCCAAAGACACAATTTGGTGGGGGAAATAGTAGACAATATCATAAATACTAAGTAGGAGCTTCTATCTTATTTTTTTTTTAACATATTTGAACCTTATAAGAGTACTTCTCAAAAGTAAATATAGAAAGCTAGAATAAACTAAAACGAAACTCTATTGGCTTGATATCAACCTAAAGAGGTTTGTTTCCTTTGAATTCTTGTGATCTTGACTATTCAAAAGAATTTTAACATTTCAATTATCAACAATAATACCAAGTTGGTTGTTTAGATTATCAAGGTTAGGTTGGGACAAATTTCCTTTTCCGATGCTAACAATGTGTGATAATTTGGAGCTTCAATTTGACATAGGCCATCAAGTTTTAATGACAAGCGGGTAGGGTACTGACAATTGTATAATCAAGTGGGAAGCATAAGTATATACATAATAGTATATAGACATTGTGGAGCTGGAAGCAGAATGGTTCCTATCAAAAAGATAAAAATCAGATTGTGGTGCTAAAAAAATGAACTGTAGAACTATTTTATATATAAAAATGAAGGATTGTTTTGGTTATGTTTAAATTTCATATATATTCGACACACTCAATGCTTTGTTAATTGGTGAAACTCACTACTTAAATGCATGCCCTGCATTTATTCGAGAACAACATTCCATTTAGGATCGTCATATACATGGAGGTTTAGAAGGCCTACAAAGAGTACAATAGCACTACATGAATGCTTTAGATATATATAGTGTAGCATTCCATGCATGTTAAATATGTATCAGGAAAACTAATACATGCCTTGAGAGAAGTCATGCCCTAGTCTTATGGGCTTGTTTTAATCCCTCCTCAAGCAAGCCTCATATATTTTCTCTTTAACAATCCAGATACATTTCAGCAGCAACTGTCCCATTGAAAGCGAATGTTCCCCATGCTTTGATTTTCCATTGAAACTTGTACCTCTAATCTCTCAAATTCTCAACTCAAAGTCCATCAATGTTTTTAACTCCATCATCCACTTATATGCAAAATCAAAGAAAATTTACTTGAATAATAATAGCTGAAATTGTGATTCAAATAGTTGCTCTCTTCTTTTGTACTAGCAATTCTTTATTATCTAATGGAAAAATATTCCTTTACTCTTTTATAGATCTGCAAAAAAGTTATCAATAAAAACATTTCAATATTATTTATGATCTTTTGAGATTCAAGATTTTGTTTCAAAAGCATTTTCTATTACTCTATCTTGAGCTATTTGATTCAAAACCTATTAAGTTGAAATTTGCAATTGCTTCCTTTGTCATACAATTTCCCTTTCACACTCTTCATATAGTTCTCTTTGACATTGTTCTAGAAATTGTAAGTATTGTTAAATCACAAATATGAACCTATTAAGTTGAACTTTGCAATTGCTTCCTTTGTCATAGAATTTATGATGTCTGCTCAGCAAAGGAAAACTGTTTTTCTAATGACTTTCTTGAGCCTGAGGATTTTGAGATCCTAAAGGCCAACTTGGAACAACTTAGGAGAGGCTCTAAACTAGAAGCTTCACATCAGGACCTATAGCCCTCTAGCATAGCTCTATTTGTAGTAGCAAGAGTCATTGGCTATGATTGATTTTTGGAACTTTGTACTTAGTTTATAGGTTGACTTTGTACAAACCATATTGTAATTGAAATTTTATCAATTGTAACCATCTTGTTATTATTTATCCACTATGAAGTATGCTTTGTGCAATGCAATGTAATCAGCAATATGACAATAAACAACAAAATCCAACTTTCTACAATTAATAGGTTAAACTCTATTTTATTTGCTCTCTATATCTCTATGCTATGAAAATGCCCTTAAATTATTTTTTTTTAAGTAATTTTTCTCTTTTTCTACAATTTTTTATGTTTTTTTTCAAATCCGATTTTCTTATTTTTTCCCATTTTTTCAAAAATCTTGATACTTTTGGTTTGCCGATTTTTTCCCCAAGCAATTTTTGTTGCTATGATGTCAACAATGGCTGAAAACCTCAAAACAGCTGATCCAAGGCCTAGAATACCCACAAAAAACAAATATAAATCATTCTAACCATGCAAAAGCTGAAATCTTCAATAAATCATTGTAGCAACATGTAAACTTGAAAACTTGGCGAAAAATGTTGATTTGATGATGTGGCACAATTTGCTTGCAAATATGAATCAAACAACCACAATCAATAAGCCCAAATGCAATCCTTGAGTAGAATCACTTTAAAGAATACGAGTGTTTTTTTCCCCAAATCTCGTTATTGAAAACGACGAGGGTTTTTGTCCTTTGCATCTTCATCACCAAGGGTTTTTGTTCTTGAATGCTTAAATCTCCAAAATGGAAGGAATAATGAAATGGCAAAATCATATATGATCAAATAGGATGATTTTATGTGAGCCTTGACTTCTCTTTTATAAGTACCTACTTTGGGCCCTCTATTTTATTTTCATTTATTTTGCTTTCCCCTCCAAGTATTTAAAAATACTCTAAGTTGCATAAACAATAGACTTACCTACCAATTTCGGGTATAGAAGGCCCCAGAATCATATTCGACCTAGAAATGTCTACAAAATCGTCTAGGGTTTTGCATTTTATGCACCTGACCAATTTTAGCCAAACCCATGTCATTTTGTCCATAACATGGCATTTCCAAAACAATTCCATGGTGATTCCAAGCATAGGTTGATTTTTTTATTGACTTTTCAAGTTTTCAACAACAAAAAAACACTAAAACGTGATGTTTACCTAATATTGCATGTTCATTTTTTGAGCAGCAAAGCATTTTCTAAACACCATTCAACAATTTTCTTTTCTCTTGCTGCAAACACACCAAACAAGGATGCAAACAAGGATAGTTTTTTTTGGGGGAACAAGGACATAAGTATTGCCACCATAGCCTGATACTCCTAAGCCCTAAGTGCATCGACAGAGCTGATAGAAACGACAATTCAAGTTTTTTTAATTATATTTGAATATATAAAATATATATTTTAATTCTTTTGTTGTGAACTATGAAGTTGTATCTGAACAAGATAATCATATAAGCCTCAGGATAGGCCAAATTTACATTTTATATTTTATAATTATATAATTTTTTGAAATACAATATTGAGTATATTGTTATTTACATAGTTGGCACTCTCTGAAAACTTGGCAAGTCGGCAAAAACTCACCGAGTCAAACCACTCACAAGTTTTTATGATGTTTACTCACCAAAAACTTGGCAAGTCCGTGCAAAAAACTTGCCGACACAAGAACAAAAGGCCGTCACGTCAAAAAAAGGCCTCATAACAAAAAAAAATACACTCTTATTTTGCTTTGCTCTGCACAAAAACCCTTCCCAACAGCAAGCACACCATTTCCAACATTTTGCCATTGAGAGAAGATTGAAAGGGATCTTTTGGTGAATTTCAAAGGAAATTTTCAAGCACAAATAGGTTTTTGGTTTTTTATTTTTCCTTTTGTTTAAATCATTTTACTTCATTTTGGTTGCAAAATGTTGCATCTAAATTAAAAAAGCAAATCATCATATGCTAAAGAAGTAGGATTTTTGCATTTAAATTCCAAAAAATAAGATTCATCACTAATTTTTGTTAATTTTTTCTGATCTTTTCATTATTTTCAGTATCTTTTCATAGCTAGCTTCTTTTTTTTTTCATCTTTTTTTTTGAAAAAATGTTTAGAATGTTTAGATTAGATTAAATTTTTACTAATTTAAACTCATTTATATTGATTCAAACCAAATTAAGGTTGATTTTTAATGTTTTATGTATAATTTAGTTTTTTTTTTCGTATTAAAAAATTAATGTGTTGTGCTTTAACTTTGTATGTGTAGGTTAATTACACAATATAATAGTGAATAGAGAAGCTTTTGGTTCAAGTTCAATCTTAGGCTCCACCCCATAGGTTCCCATGCAACCTCCGATTTCAGGCACTCATCCTACAAGAGCTAGAGACCCTACTTGGAAGTATGTCATGTAGGCGAGGACCGATGCCTGGATTGGTTATTTGCATTTGATGTGACAAGCTACATCATGGAGGCATAAAGCGCCTCAAATACCATCTTGCAAGCATTACTCATCATGATGTCAGGCCTTGTCCTGCGACCACAAAAGAAATAAAAAGAGAGATGAATGCCCTACTTGCGGTTGCTGAAGAGAAAAAATTGCAAAGGGAGAGCACAAGGGCAGCCATAGCAGCAAGCATAGTGTTGTACCCCAAATTAATTTTTTTGCTACACTTAGGCATTTTGAAGAAACAAGTAAAAGTCTTATCAAAACTGTCAAAAAGGTCAAAATTGGGGTTTGCATGTCCTGCATGAGGGGCAAAATCTTCAAATTTTCAAAATCTAACAATTTGGGTCTGCTCAGAGCAACCAAATCTACAAAACCCAGATCTCAATTTTTCATCCCTACTTTTTAGGAAAATTGCTATTTTTAGAAACTTTCCAAAAATAGTAACTTTTTCTAGGTTTTTCAAGGTTTCTTTCGAAACAGATGCTGGTAAAATTTTCTAAAATTAGAAAGTTTGGCTGTTAGGGTTTAAACTAATTTTGATTGATCAAAAATACTTCCTCATCAGGCTGATGTAGTCAGAATCACAAAACGATCAGTTCTGCCCTAGTGGGTCTATTTTTCTTTTCTTTTTTTGTAATTTTAGAAAGCATTTTGGGAACTTTGAAGCCATTAATGGAGCCCAGTCAGCTGCCAGGTGTCAAATTCAAACATTCAAACACTGGACGTGCACATAGAACGAAGATGGAAGAAGAAAGTTGTGAAAGTTGAAAAATGCAAAATTTTGGCTAACACTGGAGACTTCAGGCACCCTAGCTCAGTCTAGGCATCCAAACTTTCGTGCCTTAGAAAAAAATTTATCGTCAGCAAGCAAGGCAAAGGCAAGCACAACAAACAAAGGAAGAAGTTGAAATTTGCACAATAAAAGCTAAGTCTAGAGGAAATGGGCGCCCCAGAAGGAGTAGGCGCCCAACTTTTCAGGGCATCAAATGGTGGAATTAGGGTTTGTGCTCCCAGGCAATGTTGATCAGAATCTCCTCAGCTCCACAATGAGTCCAACAGCACAGTCATCAAATCACCCAGTCAACTTGAATCACGGATTGATCGAAGGAGTTTCAACCAAGAGGCAGAATGCAAACCATGAAAATATCAGAAAATATTCTAAGTCTAGGAACTCTGGGCGTCCCAAGGGCCCAAGGGCGCCCAACCTTTTAGAGGACCTAATCCACTAGTTAGGGTTTGCAAATGTGCTCAATCTCTTCAGAATTCTCTCAGCTTCGCAATGGATGTCTTCGTTAGATCATCAGACTTGTCAATCATCAGCAAATCCAGATCAAGTTGAAGGTATAAAATGAAGGTGCAACTTTGAAGAATGAAAATCAAATGAAAATGGTTAAGTCTAGAGGAAATGGGCGCCCCTAAAGGAGATAGGCGCCCAAACTTGAGGGCCTAAATTGATGAATTTACAGTCGACACCTCCAGAATGACTTCTTCAGATTTGATCAAGCTTTCCAACGAAACCATCAGCACGTCAATCAGAATTGGCAGTCATCAGATATCGAAGGTGGAACAGAGGGTGAAACATGAGCAAAGTCACAAAAGTCAAAAGCAAGGTGAAAAACATAGAAAATATTCTAACTATGGGAGAGTTGGGCACCCCAACTAGCCAGGGGCGCCCAAGCTTTTGACCTCTGAAATTCAACTTTCAGGAGATGCAACTCCCAGGAGACCCCCTTCAGAATCAGTCAGGCTCTCCAATGAATGTGACAGTCATTCAATCAGATCAATCTAGCTCCTGGAATCAAGAATTCATCAGAAAATCAAGGGAAACAAGCAAGAACTTGGTGAGCATGAAAATGACTACACTAGGAAAGTTGGGCGCCCTAAGGAGATGGGCACCCATGATTTTGAAGCATCAAATAAAGTTTTTAGCCAAGGTTGCCTCCAGGATAATCTCGTCAAATTCGATCAAGCTCCACAATGAGTCATTCAGCTCATCGATAGGATCAATCTGGAAGCCGAAAATCAAATTCAAACTAGGGTTTCAAAATTAAGAAAAGTTGAAATTCTAAGAAAAATGACTAAGTCTGGAAGAGATAGGCGCCTCCAGCCAAGAAGGGCACCCAAGATGTCATGCCTTAGCTAAATTTCAAAATTTCATGGAGAATACAAACATCCAAATTCAATGAACAAGCTGAAGCTAGGGTTTGCATGGAGTGAAAGCAAAAGAAAACAGATTTTCTCAAGCCTAAAACTTATTTAAGATGCCTTTGCCATTCATTTTTCATATTTTCTTGGAGAGGGGCAGCAAACAAAAGTTTTTCTTTTCAAGATTTGACAGCCATTGCTTGCTGATTTTTCAAAAGTTCTTCATCAATTTTCAGACCAGCAACATAAGAGCTTGCTTTTACATGTTTATTTTTAATCCAGAACATCAAATTTTTGAAGAAAGAGGTCAAGTTTTTCAATTTTCAATGATATGGGTCATCTCAGCTCATCATTCTGAACAATTTTTGAAGAAATTTTTCAAGTTGCAGCAGCTGCTTTTTCCTTGCATGTCCATGAAATCATCAGAACTTTCAAGTTTTGATCATTTGGTTCCTAAAATATTCTTCTGAAAGAAACCCAGATGCCAGCTTTTTTGTGAAAATTTTCAAATTCTAGGGTTTGCTGCTTTTTCAATCAATCTTCAATATTTTCAACATCTGATCAACTAGGCTCATCCAAAATGTGCTTCTAAACAAAACCCAAGTGCCAGCTTTTTTTCATGAAAATCTAAAGAAATTAGGGTTTGCTGCTTTTTCAATCTACACTCAAAATTTTCAAAAACAGGCGATTTGGGTCTTCTTGTAACGAAATTCTGCACAAAACCCATATCTCAGAAAAATTTTGAAAAATTCGTCTGTTTGAAGTAGAAAAATTAGCAAGCTAATTTTAGAAAGTTGCTCAAAACTTTTCTGAATACACTCATTCTTCAAGGTTTTCAAAATGGAGTATACTCCCCTCGAGTACAAGACCAAATCAGCTCTCTATCACAACTTCATCAAAATAGTTGAGACTGACTTGCACCACATTAAGCCAATATTTGCTTGCATCAAGCATTACAATCCAGCGACTCGAGAGATTCAGTCAGTAGATGGTAGAGTGATTTGTAGCCTGAAACCAAACACGATGGAAAAATGCTTCTCAATTCCACCTTGGCTTGAAAGTGTGACTATCTCCAAGGAAGAATGTGAAAGAATATGGGATATGCATAAAGAGAAATATAGCAAGAAGATTGCACAAAAGTGGATGAAAGAAAAACATAAACTTTCCCAATTTCCATGATATATCGGTAAGGTTAGCATTAATGAGGTTGAAGATTTTCATGAGATCGATTGCAAGCGGTGAAATCTTGGAAGCGAAAACTTTGCTATTATTGATAGTATTGATGCACGACAAAGACACAATTTCCAGCTTTTGGCCGGTGTGATCCGAGATTAAAGCAGCCTTCATTTAGAAGCTTTCTCGCTTTCTTTCTATTCTGCGTCCCAATTCTTATACTTTGAAGAAAAGATAAAATATAAAAGTTGGCATTTTCTGTTTTTCTTGCTTTCTTAGGAGGTTAGATGTTATCTTCTTTTAGTTTTAGAAATAAAGCTTGCTTGCTGAGCAAGTCATAGTTGTAAAAGCAAGGAGATTTTAGAGTTCCCTACTCCTCTGCTTGTCTATAAATAAGAGCGTTTGCTCATTGTTTCTCTTAACGGTTATTGTGATAGCAAATTGCAAGCCTGTTATGTAGCAAGTTGTTATTTAGTGTCAATTCACTTTGTGTAAGAGCAAATTGCATGCCTCTTTAGCTGCAAGTATTGTTCAGTGCATGTGTTTTGTGTCAATGTATTTTGGTTTGATGGCTAAACTGTAAGCCTATTTTGCTACAATCCTGCTGTCCCAGAAGTGTAATCTCTTGTTCCTGAAATTTGAGAAAATAAAGTCTTGTGCCTATTTTGCCCTGATATAATGTCTCAAATTTCCGTTTATTGTGTTACGCTTATATGATCTTTATTTCAGCTTGCATTGAAAGTAAGTAGATGTGTGCTGGAAAAGAGTTTATTTAAGTATTTTTTTAGAAAATCCTTCCTTGTCCATTTCTAACTCTCTTGCTTTGCGTTTACTTGAGAAGTTAGAAACGTCATTAGAGTAGGCTTAGTTGTTGAAATTCCAAAACAAAAAATCTCAGCTACGACGTTTGAGTTTTATAACCTTGTGCTCTCTGCTGAACCAAAAAGATAGGCAAATTAGTTTTAGTTTACTTTCTTTTGAGCAACATCAGCAAGGAGAGAGCTTCCCCTCCTAATTTGAAGAGCAGGTTACTGCACATAGCTGTCCGTTTCCAATCCGCATTCCAGAGGTGCGAATTCAAATGCCAACACATAGCTAGTGGTCATGGTCATTAGCAAATATAATCAGATGAGGAAACATGTCCTGACATTGTGAGCTCTCTTCATGCTCCAAGCATTCGAGGCACATCGGCCTCCAAGCCCTCCACTTCCCCTACTTGAAGTAGAGTGCCTGCACCTACATCTTCACACACGCCACAATTTGTTTATGCCCAAAAACACAACTAGAGCACAACCATCATTGGAGGTTACAGGGTGAAATAGGGAGGTGCATGGTTGAAAAACTCGAGCTCGACAATAACTTGACAGACCCAAAAAATTTAAAAACTTGGAACTCGGCAAAAACTTAAGGAAAAACTCGGCAATAACTCGGCAAATTTATCGAACATTTGAAAATACATAATTTTTTTAAAATATTCTTCAAAAACACATATATACTGAATTTGTAGAACATATTACTGATTTCATCATATATAAATCAAAATTAGAGTTTAATACATATCATAGTCCAAAAAAAAAGTTCAACTTCTAAATACATATCAACTTCAAATTTCGGTATCATTGAAAATTGTATATCATAAATTTCTTCTACGACTAAAACTCAAAAGCTTTTGTTGTCGTTGTGTGGGTTTTATTGAAGTAGATGGTATAGGTGCAAAATCCTCAATAGGAGCCTCAACAGGTGCCTCATCCATAGTGATAGGATCCAATTTTGTGTATGTGCCAGGAAGAAACTTGCCAATGTCCTTCTCATTATTAATCGGCTTAGTTGCTCATGACCTATTAAGGAGAGCCCGTAGGCTCGTTGAGATGAGTAGGGTTTCCATGCTTGGAGGTTACGTGGTATTTCTTGGTGTTTTACTATTTTTAGTAAATACTATGTTTAAATAATTAGTCTGTTAAGCTGATCACTTGATTTGTTCTTATTCTTCTTGGAGCAGTTGGTATTTTTGGTATAGCTTCCAAAAATGCAATTTTGATGGCAATTATTAAATACAAGGCAATTAATGTTATGTTTCTTTGTTGACCCCCTTGGCCTAGGAAGTTAACTTTAAGTTGTTTTAAAAGAGGGTCATTGAAGGGGTACACTCTCATGAAAAAGTTTATTAATTTTAATAAAGTTTTATGTTGCCATGAAGTGGGATGCCACCTTGAGGAGAATATTGAATTTTGGAAATTTGAAAAGTTTCAACTGTGGCTTTTGGCGTACCTTGGTGGGAAATTGAAGAGTCTTCTCTTTCTCTTTAAAAATGAACTTTGCTCTAGCATTTGGCATCCATGAACTAATGCTAATGTTATGATGTCGAAATGACAACTTGGTTTTTACTTCGAGGGATGTTTACCTCCTAGTTTCAATCCAATTTCGTGTTTGAAATACAACACCTAGTTGGTTTTTATTGCTGCTTCTCATTCAGACTAGCAGATTGAGCCTCACAATTGAAGTTTTTGATGATATTTCCAGTTTTGGAGTTGCTGATACAGTCATGGCTGAAAGTCGTTTTCACTTGCAGCTCTTATGGTGATTTTAATTTGGTGATGGGTATTTGATCATATGTTTTCTATGCCTTGGGCGACCCCTCTTAGAAGTTTGCAGATTTTATTTTTGTGTTTCTGATTTTTAAGAAGAAAATCGCCCCTCTTGAAGGCCATACCATGCTAGAAGTGCCTTGGAATTCGTGCCTCTTCATTTAGGAATCTTTGATGCTGTTTTTGAGTTGAAGTTTGGGCGCCTATCCTCCACAAAATATTTGCAATTCATTTCATGCCATTCAGAGGTATATTGAATGAGTTATGAACATTTCATTGATTTCACAGTTGCTGGTTTACAGTTTCAGTTTGCTGGTTTTTGTAATCAGATTGTTATAAGTTCAGTTTTTGGCTTCAGTTTTTAGTATTTGAGTTGTTTAGAGCTTGCAAGAATCATTCCTCTCACTTTGCTTCATTCTATCATTGTAACACATTGTAATTTGCAGATTTCTTTTATTGTAAGGTTGAGAATTAGTAGTACTAATCCAACCATTGTTAATTCTGCATTTACTTGTGCTTCTAATTCACATAAAATAACCCTTGGATGGTTTACCGCCAGTGAGGAGGAAAATCACTTTGTATTTGCTTTTCTCACCCACTGTCAAGTGGTGAATCCCCACTCTTGAGTGGATGCCCGCCGCAGCGGATGAATTAGTTTAGTTTGAAAATCTTCATGGCTGATTATCCGCTTAGTTATTTCAGTTTGTAATAATTACTCCGCCATCTGTTAGCACCTCTCCTTCAAAGGGATCTTGTGTGCACATTCTTGGCGTTGAGTTTATTTTACCCTTCCAGTTGTAAGCAATTTCAGTTGTTGAGTTATGTTGATGTGTTTTTCGTGACCGCACCAACGCAGAATAAAGTCGCCAACGGCTACCCTATTCTCTCTTGATCAAAGTATCCAGCATGCTAAGATTGCAAGAAAGTTCATGTGTTCAACTCCAAAGTTCTTTCAGTGCGAATAGGCTCAGTTGGCTCAATGTGATTTGCTGGTATTTCAAGGGGACTTACGAAATTGTTCAGCAGCAGCGGAAAGGGGGTTTTCATAATTCGACAGATTTATCAATGAAGCGTGGGTTTCCTATTCTAACTAGAAAGTACTGAATGAAATGGGGTAGGGTTTAGAGAGTCTAAATCTATTATAAGTGTGGGATATGGAGCTCAACTTCAGCAAACTTCAACCAAACTTCGCTTTGCCTCGCCTCAGACAGCTTCCATGGAGTTGGTGCAATCTTCAGAGGAGTAGTTCAAGGTGTTCAGATCACAACTTAGCATGAAAATACCATCACAACGACGCATATAGACATACAAATCATGATCGAAGTTAAGTACGTGATATTCTAGTTGACCACACAAGGCGCATTCACCATCAACAAATACACTAGTGGTATGGATAGACGAAGTTGCTTAGATCAAACACCACATTCCACAACTAACATCTACTTGCATGGAATGAAAATTATACTACTTTAAGTCACTACTCGAATCAGAAGGACGGTTTTCTGGAGGTGGTGGATTATCCAATGGTGACGGAATACCTCCATTATTGGGTCCTGTGTTCCAAGACCTCTTTTGATATGCTTGATTGTTGTTACGATACCCATGACTATTATCGTGGCCATGTCCTTGATGGGCATCTTGATGGTGTGGAGGATTGTTCTGATATCCTCGATTAGCACCTTGGTGTGCCTGATAGTTTCTCAGCATAGATTGCATTTGATTGTTCTGATTTCTGAGGTAGGTGACCTTAGATGACAACCTTTTCATCTGTTCTACTAACTCTTTCATTTCGTTTTTCTCCTTTTGAGTCCTTGTTGTTGGTACTGTGTTCTGGAGATAGACTGGCTGTGTAGCTTGAGTTTGGGATAAAGGTATCCCAGGATGGAGAACCAACTGATTAGATGGTGCCTGCATTTGATAAGACAGTTGCGGGATAGGATTAAATGCTGGGGTCTGCTGATTCCATGTTGATCCAAGAGTTTGCATTTGGTTATTTGTAGTCATCAAGCCCGTGTACAAAGAAGGCCCAGTTATGTTCTGCCCCATATTTTGACTTACTTCCACAGCCTTTGCGTATGCTTGGTTCATATCCGCCGGAATGGGATGAGCTTGTCTTACAAACATTGCAGTCAATGGGTCCAAGGCTGCATAATAATTCTCTCTAGCATCAGGAACAACGTAAGGAGCTTGTAGCCTTGTGAGAGCTTTTTGGAATCTATTGTTAAAAGCATGAATAGGTTCTTTGTCTTGTCTTCTCACTTCAGTGAATTGGCGGAAAAGCTCTACTCGGGTAATGGGAATGCCAAACTTTCCAATGAAAGCTTCCTTCATCTGCTCCCATGTTCTTATGGACCCAATTGGCAAATGTATGAACCAAAAGTGTGCTTCTTCTCCCAAAGAATACGGGAACAGTCTGCAAGCTACGTCTGCGTATGCAATTTGTCTATTTCGCAAATTATCTTTGAACATCTTGATGTGATCCTCAACAAAACGATTTGGATCATTAACTTGATACTTAGTGCAGAAATGCTCTGGATTCTTTGGCATATCATGGTAATCTGCAAACTCAAGAGGGGATGGATTAGTAACCAGCCAAGTAGCACCATTTGGAGCTGGTTGGCCTCCTTGTTGACCTCCTGGTTGAGCCATTGCTTTAATTGGCTGCCGCCTTTGATATACAATTACTGGAGTCGCTTGTTGCTGTTGAAGTGTGGTAGCTTGAATTGGTTGCTGAACAAATACTGGCATAGAAACTTGGACAGTTTTTGGTTGAGCAAATCTTGAAACACTTGGTGGAGTTTTGAACAAACTTGAAATTTCTACTCCACTTGTTTCTCCTTCACTTGAACAAACTTCTTCTCTTGAACAAACCTCTTTCTTCTTTCTTGCTCGAGTAGGTAATTCTAACTCCACAAAATATTTAGATGAACTAGGCGCGGACCTCAAAATTCTTTTCAACTTGTCTGGGGAGAACGAGCTAATATGATCCAGGATGTAGCTGCCTATCTGCGAGGTGCAGGAGCGGGAGCAAGTGGTTGTCTCTGATTCAGCAAGTTTCGTTCAATTGCAACTTGAATTTCAATAGCCTTCTCTTCTTCTTCTTGCAACACAAAGCTAGTTCGCATATACTGAGCGTAACTCTCCTTTGTCCTCCACGCGAGATTGTTCAACCCTGAAAGGATGTCTTCTTGGTCGTCGTTGAATCCCAAATTTGGCTGCAACACTGGAAATAAACCCCTATGCGGTAGCACCATCTTAACTCATGATAATTTTTTTTTCTCCAATGAATTTCTTTTTGATAAAATCCCTTCTTTACTTGAATGTGGTTAACTACAAGAATCCCTGGAAGGCCCTCCTTCTAGCGCCAGTTCCTGTTGACGTGGTTTTTGTGACCGCACCAATCAGCAGAACAAAGTTGCCAACGGCTACCTTATCCTCTCTTGAACAAAGTATTCAGCATGCTAAGATTGCAAGTAAGATCATGCTTTCAACTCCAAGGTTCCTTTAATGCGAATAGACTCAGTTGGCTCGATGTGATTTTGCTGTTTTCTTACAAGGGGACTTACACAATTGTTCAGGATACTTGCAATAAACAACAGGTATATGCTTTGAAGGGGATTTTCGTGTGAATGATTTAGCTTTGAAGTGCGAGTTTCCTAAAACTAACCAAAAGTATGCGGAATTGAATGGCTACAGAGATTTCGAGGATCTAAGTTCTAACCTAAATGCAAAGGATGTTAAGCTTAATTTCAATGAACTTCGACCAAACGTTATCTAGCCTCCTGTTGGACAGCTTCGACAAGGTTAGTGCAATCTTCAAAGGAGAAAAAGGATGTTCAAATCACGATTCAATAATGCAAGTACCATCACAACGATACATAGCTACACATGAATCTTGATCGAAGTTAAGTATAAAAGTTTTCCAGTTGACCACGCAGGACAATCTTACCATCAATAAGATTGTTAGTGGTATGGACTCAAGAAGCTCATTTACATCAAACATAAACACCCATATCTAACTATTAGCATGAAAATTAAATCCTAGTTGAAGTCAAAGGAAGAAGAAACCTCACAAACTACTCACAACAAAAGTTGAATCCACCATCAATGAAATGTTTTTATTATGATTAGCTTTCGTGACAATCTCTTACAAAAATTCTCAAAGGGAGAATTCCCCTTTTTCCTTCAAACAATGCAATGAAAACTATTCTAACTCCAAAAATGTCTACTCTCTATTCTGCTCTGATATCAACTGATTGCTAACTACTAGTGTACAAATGAGGGGACTCCCCTTTATATAGTTGGCCAATCTCAATGGACAGTCCAGATCAAATTACAATGGAGGGCTCAGATCGAGCCACCTCAGCCCTAGACAAGAATAACCCTAAAAACCGCCAGAAGGTGGAGGAGTGGCGTCATTAATGATCCCAAAAATAGCAGATTCCTCCTTGACCACCATGGGCAATTAATGCCCACTATCCTTCTAGAAGATTCTCGTCCATAACCGCGTTCCCATTGCTCTTTTCTCTGACCGCGTAGGCTATGAATTGGGCCAGCATTGAATCAACTTCCTCCTCAGAAATCGATGGAGTAAGATTGAGCTGATATTCAAGGATACCCACCATCTGCTCCCATCGATCACAAGACTTTCTCCAAGTCTCAATAGAGTCCTGCGTGCTTTGAATAATTGTTGAAAACGTGGAGATGTTTTCAAAGTCAAGTTGGGAAAACGTCTTCATCTCAGAGAAGAAAGGCTGCAATCTTGCCTTCAATCCTTCCACCTCTACCTCCTCATGAGTTAGCCTCCTGGCGAACAATGCATCCAATGTGTTGAGGATGCCCTCGTGAATATTTCTCATCGCCTTCTTGATTTTGGAAGATTTTGTAGCTGTCGTGTCAAAGAAGCCCTTCCCAATGAATGCAGCCGAATGCCATCCAAAGAAATCGTACCTATCTCCAGCTTGGATCACTCCTTCATTTATCAAAGTCTGTGTAGGCACACGCATCAGAATAGCAAGGCGAGGAATAGTCTTGTCCTGGAAAATATGGGTGTCACCCCAAGCTTGCTCAATACCATCTAAGCGTGAAAGGATACTAGATGCACTTCGAAAAGAGGAGACAAGGTCAGCCATGAATTTCTCCGCCTCACTGTGAACACTGCTTATCCACTTATCCCCCTCTCGGACAGCCCTCTTCTCTTCTTCAAGCCCACTAATTGGTTCCCGTGGCAACTCTGGTGGAAGCTCTACTGCTGGGTTCTCCTGAGCACCCGGATGTGCTAGATGTTGCACATATTCAACCAATGCCTTGTGCTCTT
Organism: Sequoia sempervirens; assembly: GCA_007258455.2. NCBI lineage: Eukaryota > Viridiplantae > Streptophyta > Pinopsida > Cupressales > Cupressaceae > Sequoia > Sequoia sempervirens. The sequence goes on from VDFB02196965.1 coordinate 30,952, forward strand.
TCTTCAATCTCTTATACTTTCCCTCCTTTTTCAATAGCCTGTCCCTCAACGCTTGGAATGAGCTTTCAGCTTCTTCAACCACTTGCACTCCAGAAGGACGTCCCAAATCAATTGTGGTGATGGTGTAATTCTCTGGCATTGCGTCACTCAAATCATGATCCTCCCTTGGAACGGCAATATGGAGGGTGCGTGAACCAGCCTGATTAGTCTCCATTTTCGAATACTTTCTTGCCCTCTTCCTTTTTGGTGACTTACTTGTTCTATTTAGAAGCTCCTCCATCTCAATTGCCAGATCAGCATCATCGTCCTGATCCCTCCTTATTGCATGTGACAGCCAATTACGTTGAACATCGTAAACAATAAGGGGCTGCTCTTCAGTTGCCTCCACTTCACGAACCTCCTCATGAGCAGTATTTTGTTGAGGCTCAATTATCTCAATGTGTTGATCACTCTCCTCATGAGCTCCAACCCTTGACTCTATGACGTCTTCCTCCTCGAAAGCACAATCAAAGTGGGTATCTGTTTCTGTCTCTTCCCCTTCATCTGGCTGATTGGCACCTTCAGGGACATTAGCACTCTGAGTATCCAACTCTCTCGGCATTGGTTGGTTAACCTCTCCAATCTCTGGCTCTTCATTCCTTCGAACCCTTTGATCTGCAAACAGCGAGACTTCGCGCACGCTGGAGGAATGGCTCACCAACTAAGTAGATGATGTATCCTTCGATCCTTGAGGTTCCGGTTGAATAGGTTCCTCCGGCTGTGGTGGCTCCACAGCTTGGGCAGTTTGTTTCTTCCTCTTTGCCAACACCGGTGGCCTTCTATCACCCATGAGGTCGTATGTGAGGGCAACTGACCTTCTTCTCAATCTGCGAACGTGCTCCTCTACCCAAGTCCTTGTAAAAGTCAAGACGGGAATAGACAAGGTGTCTAAGTCCGCAATCTCTGGTTCAGCCCAATCTAGTGGTGGGATCGGAGTGTTCTTTATCGATTCATAATCTGGGTGAATAAGCCTGGTATCTTCTTCGACTTGATCCGACACTGGGACCACTTCACATTCTCTAATTAATTTGAGAGGCAACCTCGAAAACATCCTTTTTCTAATTTCGGCTTCATCTCCAGCGTTTGCCCAAAAATCTTCCAAGTGAGCTCTGTGCCTGTATTCCTCACCTTGCACCGTTCCAATCTTTCCCCGAGGATCAAAATCCTGCCGGCTGGTATGAAGAGTCAATTGATAGAATCGCAACTCATCTTTTGCCTCCTTGGCTGCCTGTAGAGAAGGGCATTCTTCAAGTGAGTTTCCCAAAACAATGGGAAAATGCAAACCTCCCTTCTTCTTTCTCCTTATGATTTTGTCATAGGCTACCAGTTGCTTAGACAACTCAAGCATTATCATCCTGTTCGTGGGGTACCTCGGTAGTCGGTAGACGTATGAGCTGTACCCTGGCAGTCTTAAGTAGGTGAACTTTGGGAATTGGACGAACCAAAACCCATACTCTTCTATTAACATTTGCGCCTCTTTAGATATCCTCTGTTCGGTCTCGAAGGTTCATTTGTGACCTTTTCACACATCGCCCCAGTCAAGATGGGGACCCCCTAATTTTTGCTCTGTTCCGGTCTTTTGGCTTGGGTTTTCTTCTCTCTCCCGCTCTGTCTCTTTCCTGATGTCTGCCTTTCGGGGGGTTGTGTCCGTCATTGAGCTTAAACGCGAAATATTGGCCAAGTCTAAAATTAGGGTTTCGTCGTTCCTGGTCAATTCAAGGTCAAATGAAGTGAATAAATTGAAAATTGAACTTAATATTGTTGTCAGCAGACATCCAGCAGGCTTCCCGCCAAGTTTCATCAGAATCTGAGGTACTTACTATTTTTAGTAAGTGTGAAATTCAAGGCAATTTGTCAACTATTTTGAGATTCCGATCATCCTGCGCATTGAGGTATATCAGTTGCTTGCATGCCAAATTTGAGCAAAAAAGCGGTGACTTACTATTTTTAGCGATCGGCCAGGCCACCAATTTGGGGTCGGAATCGTAGTAGCTGCGTAATGCGGATATTCATACGGGTTTTGAGACCTTGGCATTTAATTTATAACATGCAAGTCGAGATGACCACTTTGGGGATTAAGTATGGGAGGCTATTTTTAGGGTTTGCATGTCGAGGGTTTTCTTTTGCATGTCGGGTGATTCTGATGGGTTTTCGGAAACCGATGTGACATGCAAAGCGAGGATTCTCACTCCGGTAGGAACTTGCTATTTTAGCGAGTTATTAATCACGTGGCCGCTTTGGCGTTGGAATCTAAAGGCGTCCTTGATTGTGAAACAAAGACAACGGAGATCTTTTGATGCATCTGATGCAAAGTTAAGGGTTTCGGCAAGACCTAAAAATAGAAGCATCAAAGTCAAAATCTTGAAAACGATGATGTAAACCAACTGCGATCCGGCGTCGCCGGGCTATCTGCTGGTAGAAATTTCAAGATCGTCGGGCACTTACTATTTATAGTAAGTCAAATTGGAAACATGCTAAAAATAGTAAATCAGGTGCATGCGTTAGTGTCAGCCAACAGGTCACGTGGTGAGGATAGCCTCATTCAAATTTCAACTCGATCGGAGCTTGGGAGCTATCAGAAACATGAGCTTACTATTTATAGTAAGCCACCTTCAGAAACAGGCTAAAAATAGCAGGGTGACTAAAAGTGGCAGTGTCGACAGATTGATAAGGTTATGAGGATGCTACGTTCAAAATTTCAAGATGATCCGAGCTTCATAAGCGCAAATTCAGAGAACTTACTATAAATAGCAGGGCACGTAAGCTGGCGAAAATGATGAAAATTTTGTCTAAGTCTGGAATCTCATCCAGTAGGCCTGGCTAAATGCGCCCATCTTAGCTGGAGGCATAGAAAATTCTAAGTATGGCGTTCATCCTGCTCAGGGGTCAAAATGCGCCCAAGGCAAGGAAGGTCAAAGAAAGTCAACAATCTTCGTCCTGCAGGCATGAGGAAATGCGCCCACCTTGAGGATTGATTTTTGAAAAAAGTTTCTAAGGCATGAGAAATCCGCCTCACCCCTCAAAATGCGCCCAACTTGAAGTTCATCCTTCTCAGGCATCAAAATGCGCCCAAGGCAAGAAAAGTCAACAAGGTCAATGCTTTTTATCCTTCTTCAAGGCCAAAATGCGCCCAAAGCAAGGAGGGAGTCAACAAAGTCAAAGTTTTTATCCTTCATCACATGCAAAATGCGCCCAGCTTGCAAACTCGTCCTCCTCACCCTCCTAAATGCGCCCAAACTTGTGCATGTCAAGACAAAAAAGCGAAGTTGAAGAGTCATCCAGTTGATAGGTTCAAATGCGCCCATGTTTGGATAGTAAATGGTGAATAAGGGTGGTAATTGAGGTGAGAATTTTGCTAAGGCGTGGTAAATCCAAGGTGAAAGCTAGGCGTTATCCTCCATCATGTGTAGAATGCGCCCAAGGTGGTGGGCCTTAGAGAAAATTGCTAGGCGTGTGTGTTGGGCGCCTAAAGCCTAAAAGTGTTAGAAAATTGCCTAGGCGTGATTTTAAATCCCTCTTCAAATGCTATATGCGCCTAGAGTGAGGGGAGTTATAAGGTGTTAAAATATTTTCTAAGGTGGTGAAGGCAAAGTGGCTAAGGCGTGATTTTAAAATCCTCCCAAGTATGTTAGGCGCTTAAGGTGATTTTAAAATATCTTGAAGGCGTTGAAATATTTGAAGGTGGTGGAAATAAAATGAAGTGTGCTAGGCGCCTCAAGTAGAAAAGTGAAATATTTTCTAAGTGTTGGAGAACTCCTCTAAGGCGTTGGAATTTTTTTTAGAAGTGTTTGCAAATGAAGTGAGAAATAAGGTGTGCTAGGCGAATAAATTTTTCTAAGTGAAGATGATATTTCTCTCGCCGGCAGGCAAACGAAATATTTTCTAAGGCAAGTTCTCAACGTGAAATAATTTAAAAATATTTTTCAAGGCAAATTATTTTCTTCTTAGAAAATACGCCTGGAGCCTCAGGGTGATGAAATTTCTCCGTGGAGCACGAGCAACTTTCCTCAGAGATGCAGTCAGAGACGATGATAATGCAAGATGATTCAGGTTCTTCAAGAAGTCAGAGCAACACAGAGTGATCACAAGCGAAGAACGAATTTAAATGATGAAAATAATATTTTTCTAAGGTTCAAAATTGAAAAATTAAATGAACCCGTTCGTTGGGTACCCATGAATTCGAGGTGTTCTGAAGAAAATTTGCTTCTGGGTACTGAACATTTGTGATGATGAATGGATTTCCAAGTCTTCTGAGCTTCGCCGACACTCTTTCAATGAAGAATTTAATCAGTGCTCAAATTGTGAATTTTCCTAAGGGAGAATTTTAAATTTTCTAAGGCAAAAACGAATAAAATGAGCTTTCAAGATGAATTTTCTTCGAATGATGAGTTCAAGAGGAATTGCCTAGATAATTTTAATTAAATTCTTCAAGGATGGATTTTTCAGAGCAGAAGAGAGTTAAAATTCAAATTCCAGTAACAGAGCCCCGGCTGGTGAGTAAAAAATGATGAATTTAAATTAAATTTTTCGAAAAGGAATTCAAAACGCCAGTCAAAGTCAAGTTTCTAGAAGAATAATATTCCCGACGACTAGAGACAAGTGTCAAAAACACCAGAGAGGGAAAATTCGAATTCTTGAAGTGGAGTAGTGGAGTTTAATTGCACTGGCTAAAATTAACTTCTTCTAGAATTCGAATTTTAGCTATAAAATGGAGAGGTTTTTCACTTGTTTTCACAGCTGGAGAAGTCGAACTTGCTCTGAGAGTGAAGCATTGCAGTGAGTTGCTGAGGCCTGAAGGAATTCAAATTTTGCTGAGGAATTGCGTTTGCTGAAGAGGCGCACTTGAGAGTTAATCAAATTTGAAGTAAAAGGGAGGTACGCCTTGAGTTGCTGAGAGGTATTTGCTGAAGTAAAGAGGACGCCCCTTGCTGATTGGAGGAAGTTGTTGAGAGCTTGAAAGAGGTACGACTTTGCTAGTGACTGAAAATTGATTGAGTAAGTTGAAGTTGCAAGTTAAAGAAAGACGCCTTGAAGTGAAGTAGCTGAGAACTTAGAAGTACGAACTTGCTAGTTTGCTGATTGCTGATACGAAGTCATAGAAGTTCGAATTGCTGATTGCTGATAGTGAAGTAAAGTCATCAAGGTTCACTTAGAAATCTGTTCTAAGTGTTGGAGTTCGAGTTTGTTCAAGAGAAGAAGCTGAGATGGCTGAAGCAAGGACAACCGGAAAGGACAATGGTGCCTCAAGATAAGCTGTGATCAAGAAGCTCAGCAAAACGTTCATGCCAGAGTCAGTTTATTTCAAAGCTGGGCAAGTTGACGGACACTAATTTGGGCTCTGTCAACCTGGAGACCTTCAAGAACAGGCTGTTTGGAATTGGAAGTCATCGGGCTTCGGTCACTTCGCACAACATCGTCCGCAGTGGATTATATGCAGCTGCTGGTTTCCCGCCAGCTATACAGTGTTCAGAGCTGATAATGGAGTGCGCTAATTGCTACGAGAAGGAACACCGGTCGATCATGTCACCTGATGGCCAAGTGCTTGCCAATCTTACTCCGGCAGCCATTGGTGAAGCTTTCGGGATCCCGGTGCACAGGAACATGATTTACAAGTCCAGAGAACGGGCTGAGCGGATGTATGCTTCTGCTTTTGAGCGATGCATGGATACAATTAATACCCACTGGATGAGCACTCCCAAGCCTTCTCGAACGAAGTTGCCGAAATAGATCATAGCGGATGACTTGAAGCAAGAATACTGTGATCTCATCATGATGCTGAGCAGGGTTGGAGGTTGCCCACAATCATTTATTTTTGAACCCTGGATGTTTTACTACATCAACCTGGTGCTAGAGGGCAAGGATTATGTTAATTGGGCTGAGATGATCAGCGATAATATACATGAGCAGCTCCTGAGCTTGAGGAGGACTAAAACGTTTTACATGAGCTCCTACCTTATTTATATGTTGGCACGAATGACGAGGTACAGGGGGATCTCTTACAAAGAGCCTGTTGGATGCGGCTCTCATCAGTTCAAAATCCATGAGGCGTGTACACAGTTGCACCTGTCAAGTACAACCCACTACAAACGTGTCAACGATTCATTCACCATGTACATCACGAGGCTGCTTCATGAGAGGTTACATCACAGAATCTCTAGAGATGCCCAGGAGCTAATTGAAAGGTATGGGTGCTGGTTTTATTCAATTTCCGAGATTTTCATACATTAGGCTGCAAAGGTTTTCCTCGTATCCTTATATGAGCTGCCTAAGTACCGCGAAGATAGAATAATAATGCTAGAAGAGATATCCAGGGCGGTTGCTGGCGGTAAAATCAAAGAAGAAAGAAAGGAGGATAGAGTTTCCAATTGTGATAGACGCTTCCCGGATGAGTGTCGTCCTTCGTCTGACTGAAAGGCGAGGAATGAGCTGAATTTCTCATATCATACAAGCCGACAACATTATGACCCGCACCACTAACATCAATTGGGTTGTCGGAAGAGTTCAAACATAAGGCCACCATAGAAGATTACTGGGCTGATGCAGTTGATGAAATTGAAGTAAGGAAGAGAATGTTCTCTCGGTTGCCGATTACTCTGATCAGGGAGTGTGAGGTAGTTCCAGTTCCGGACCAGGTTAATGAGGATATGGATGTTGTGCATCCAGATTATGCAGCTGTTCGGGATACTCCACTTCCACCTGTGGATTGGTCAAAGCCCGAGGTTGCTGATTTAGATACTCTATCCATCCTGGTTATGACATTCACCAGGGCATGGGTTGACAGGAAAGTGAACAGATTGAAAAGTAGGTCAATTGCCTTGACTTACAACTTGATGGGAGATCAC
>VDFB02196966.1:0-19723 GCA_007258455.2 Sequoia sempervirens
TAAGATTATATCAAATTTATTAAACAATTTTTTAATTTTATTTGTGCATAGTTAAATTGAATTAGTATATGTTTCAGGACAAGGCCTCTAAAGTTATGCTTGAAAAACTTTGTGCCACGCATCACAGTGGCCAGATTGATTTATAGCCCTTGATATGTACATTTGTATGTATATTTAATATGTTAAATAAATATTTTTTATTTCCTAGGAAAAAATTAATGATTGCATATTAATTAGTTTAACTAGTCCATGTGCCATCTTTTGACAGGAGGAGAAATATGACCGACATCCAAAGCAATTTGAAAAGGAAAAGTTACAAAGCAAAAAGTGGGCCAATTTTGTAATCTAGATGGAGAACGAGGTATCAATAGTTGACTTGCAATAACTTATTTGGATATTGTTGTATTAATATGTCAATTTTCATTTCTTGAGTTGAGTTATTTATTGATGTGTAGGATAAGTTCTAATGTGCTTCTCTATTGTCCCTAGGTCCCACTCAATTGTCCCATTATTTTATGTTAAGGAAAAAAAAATTGTTCTCCTTAAAGGGAAGTGGGTGACATTCATGCCTTATTTTCATCGCATCTTTTAATTAATGACCAAGGTCTTTTAATATCTCTTAAGTGTCCTCATTTAAGTTATGAGTTGTATTATTTGAGCAACTTAGTCCCATGTTGATTTGATTTATCTTCTTTTCTCTTAAACATGGTATCTCAAAGAGTGCTTCCTTGAATTCATATTGCCATTATACTAAGTGATCCACATGTATCTTTTCCATCCTTCCTCACGATATTGTCATTCAAGTTTAACATGTAAGAGTGTTTTGATGGATCTTAGTAAGCATCCTATAGATATAAGACATCTTTGTAGTCTACATCACTTGGCGTAGGAAACCAACCACTTAATTTTTCCATCTAATTTTAAAAAAGGCAGTAAATTCCTGTCTTCCAAGTTAAAAAATACTGGACATAAATAAAGAAATCAGTAGTGAAAAACCTACAACCTAATTTGATCAACATAGAGAAGCATGTAATAGTAGAATTCTTAACATTCAAAAGATAAATGGAATGCCCTTAACACCTAGTAGAGCTATCCAAAAAATCTAACTAGAAACACAAACATGCTTCCACACACAATGGCCTAATGGTTGGTTGTCATAGAAGTCAAACTACCGAAGTAACAACACCGATCAAGTTAACATATATGCATCATTTGCATAAACACTAAACCATTTATGTGCACGAATAAATAGTAGAAGGACATAGATGAACTCAATTCATCTAAATTTATGCCTCTTGATAGGAATTCCTCTTGAATCTCTAATATCAGGTGCCTGAGACTTCCTTGTAGCTTTTACCTTTTTTCATCACCTTTCCTCTTCACTGTCAAACTCATCTCCTTTTTCCTTATCTGCATTTTTGGATTTGGCTTCTAATTCATCCTATATTTTACCTTCCTCCTCTTTAGAATCTTCTTCTTCTTCATCCTCATCTAACTCCACAAGAGATTCATCTTATGAACCTTCCTCATTTTATTTTGATTCCCATTCTACATCAAAGGGTTCATATCCTTGATTTGACTCTTCTAAATTATCAAAACTAGAATCACTAGCTTCCATATTCAAAAAATTCCAGCCACCATCTTCAATAAATTTCTCTAGATCATCAGTAATAGTCTTCAAAATTGGCCGCCGGTTCAAGTTCATTCTTCTTTCATAATACTTTATATCCATGAAGTTCAGCCATTCCTTGATTCCATCAAGCAAAGATTGAGGAATGGCGTCAATTCGGATTACAACCCACTTGAAGTATTTGAAAATAATAGCCATATCAAATTCTTTTTTCCCAAGTCCTATTCTCTCAAGGTTAACAATCTCAATCTCAGTAATATTGATTACTAAGAAAGGTAATTCCACCAACTCTACCAAACAATTTACCATACAAACAATAAAACCAGAGGCTTTGAAAGAAACTACATGAAAACCCAGCTCTCTAAATGGTATATCAAACTCTAGTTAAAAATATTTTAGATGAGGCTACTTCCATAGCTCTATTACTCACTTGAAAAATCCTTGAAAATCTACATTGATTTTATTTGTCTTGTCCCTCTCTTATTGTTCTTCCTCAATTTCATCAAGATCATACATTGACCTTCTTTCCCCTCCTAAAGTTTGGACCACATCCATTACCTCCACATAAAATTGGACATCCTTGGTCTTCTTGGTTACCAACATGATATGGTTATGCAAATGAAAATGAAGCAAAGTAATCATCTCCTTCTCCACTAGCTGGAAGAATGTATGCTTAATGTTTTGCTACATGATATCAGCCCTCTCTTTTTCTCTCATGGTTGAAGACCAAAATCCATTATGGTGGGCCTCCAGAGTTCCAATCATCTTTCTTCCTCTTCCACCAAATGTTGGCTTGATCCACAAGTCTACCAGCCTCATTGGATTTGTTTTTGAAAGATGATGTTTCTCTTGAGTCACCAGTGTAGCTCTCTCTTCCTTTTTAGACTCTTTCATTGCTACAGATCATTTGTGGGATTTAATCATTTGTACCACATGGTTGATGTGCTTTGAATCCTTGGATCTAAAGGAAATTTGCATAACAGAAATACAGCTAGGGAATTTTAATGTAGGCATGTAGTTGGCATTAAACTAGTATTTGGAACATTGAAAATTATACTTATATAAGAATTCCCTCCATCTTGGTTGATTGTAATACTCTTGATGGTGGCTACATGAAATGGAACCATGATGCCATAAATGGGTACCAAAACAACATCCTTTTTCATATCAACCTGAATCATGAGCTCTCTAGAAATGGGGATATCATCCACATTTTTGTAGGAAACCATCTCAGTGGATGGCTTGGAAGAGCCATGTCCATCTCCTATACCAATTCCCCTACAGACAATCTTGTTATAGTCTCCTCATTATTTTTCCTTGCAATTTTTGTTTGGTATTGTTGGTGTTGCTCTTCTTTAGTCATCTCCTGATTATCAAATCATAAGGTTTCCTTGGAGATGCCTGATTCTCCTCCATTTACCTCAGCCTTGGGTTTTTTTTTCACTTCCTCATCTTCATCATCATCGTTAAATGAGTATACAACATTAGTGTATACTTTGAAGCTAACCCCAGTTGCATTTTTAGGCCCTTTATCGATCACAACCACAGTGTCAGCAAGGAGCAATGAATAATTCAATGTTTTGGGGTTACTAGTCTACAACTATAAATTATAAAACCCAAGTGATACATTAAAATCCATTCCAACCTTCACAATTTTGTCATTTCTTGAATTCAAACTTAAACTAGACTCTCAAAATTCGATCCCTATTCCTATCCCTATTCCTATTCCTACATAATTTGTAAGATGAGGAAAAAGTTTAGGGCTATCTCTTTGAACTACCTCCATAACTTCCATATATTAACATACATCAACATGATATGATTATATGCATGAAAAGGTCACTTAAAAATAGTATAATAAAAGTATAAAATATCCTGAAGAACTATTCTATGTATGCTCAAGTATTGTTGCATGTCATAGCTTGCTTACAAACAGAAAACTAAACCATAAATGCTAACTCTCAAATACAGGGGCATATAGACTATTTAATTCTCAAAGAACCTTTGAAGCATATTACAGTGCCAAAATTTCCTAGAAAAATATCCATTTCTGAAATATAGGAGAAGAACATATATAGACTAGTTAACTCTCAAAGGATCATCAAGGAAAACACAATCATATATAGCACAAAATGTAGAGGGTTTGCACTTAAAGGTTGACATATTAGCTTACTTTTTTGAAATTTTATTATGGTATGTGCACTTTGATATGATATAATATGATTATGGTTTCATTTCATATGTTGTAATATTAGATATATAACCAAAAAAAAAATTATTACATGAAATAAATAATTTTTCATTTTAAATGTTTTTTTTACAAAACATGGGTCTTCCGAAAGATCAAGATGATCCTCATCATGATATAGATCTAGAAAATATTGGTTCTGGTACATATCACATGGCAAAGGATAATGATGACACAGATACAGAAGATACTGAGGTCAAGGACAATGATGATCATGACAATGATGATCATGATGATGATGATCACGATGGTGATGATGATGATGATGAGGCAGTTGTTGGTAGTAGCCAATGAAATTCATGATCATATAGACTACATCATGGATCATTGTTGATATATCATTATGATGCCTCTTTTCATGGTTACTATCATATATATCATTTTCACAGCTTGCAGTACCATATTATTGAGTTGTATCATATTGACATGTATCATTTTTACTTATATCATTTGGACGTGTATCATCTTGACTTGTATCAATTTTATTTACATAATTTATCATTTTTACTTATATCATTTGTACATGTCTTATTTTGACTTATGTCGACTCTTGGACATGTATCATGTTGACAAGTTATTGATCTACTAGCATATTTGACTTTCACTTTTTTTAGTTATATATGACAATAATCTTATCAGTATTGACTTGTCAATTTATATATATTAAAATTGATCAATGATTTTTTGATGGATATTTATTACATATGATGATTTTAATTTACTGCTCAGGATGGATGTTGTCAAATTCAATTAAATTATAGATATTTGACACTTGTTTTAATTATAGACGATGATCATGTTATAATAATTATCTTGTTATTTAATCATATGAGTTAAATAATTAAATTACTTACTCTATAATCATAGGAGTTATTTAAGAGGCATGATAAATTTAAATAATTAAATTGAAATAAAACATATTAAATTAATTAATGGAAGCAAAACACGAAGCATTTTTAGAAGAAAAAAAGGAAGCAACAATGGAAGCCAAACTAGAAGCAAACCAGAAGCAATCTTGGAAGCAAAACTTGGTGTTGTCTAGGAAGCAAAAAAAGAAGCAATTCAGGTAGCAAAAAAAGAATTAATAATGGAAGAAATTTTAGAAGCAACAACATACACAATAATAGAAGCCATATTAGAAGCAACAAAAGACACAAAAATCGAAGCAAAGCTAGATGCAACAAGCAACATTATATCAGAAGAAAAATTGGAAGCAAAATTGGAAACAAAATTGGAAACAAAAATGGAAGCAAAACCAGAAGCAAACATTGAAGAAAAATGGGAAGCAAAATTGGAAGCAAACCTGGAAGCAACACAAGAAGCAAAACCAAAAGAAAAATTAGAAGCCAAACTAGAAGCAACAAAGAACGTCATAATGGAAGCAAAACTAGAAGCAACAAAGGATGCCATAATGGAAGCAAAACTTGGCATCAATTAGGAAGCCAAAAAAGAAGCTATTTTTTTATGCCATACTAGAAGTAAAACAAGAAGCACGACTGGGAGCAAAACTAGAAGCAACAATGGGAGCAGACATGGAAGCAAAAATGGAAGCCAAATTGGGTGCTAATTTAGGCCCTATTTCCAACATTCAGTTAGTCTCACTTCTCGATGTTATTCTCAGTGCTAAAGGCAATGCTATTTCCTGCACCATTTTTTTGGCGTAAAATCCAATGCTAAAGTCGACGCTAAATCTGGCACAAAATCTAACACAAAATTCAACGCTGAAGTGAACAAGTATTTTGATGCTAAGTTTTGCACAACAAATGTGTCCAATTGATGAACTCAAATGCACTAAATTCTGGCACTATTTTAAGCACTAATTGTCTATTTTGTTGTAGTGATTGCCAAGGAAGATCAATATGAAACTACATTCACTTGTCCATGGGGATCCTAGTGGAGTTTGACATGGAGTGTGTAGAGCGTAAGGTAATCAAAGGAAAAGTGATCATAGACCAACTAGCAGAAGCACCAATCTATGTTGAGAAACCTCTAATATCTAAGTTCCCTGATGAATTAGTGTTCCTTATCAATCTCACAACTTAGTGGAAGATGTAATTTGATGGATCGTTCACACAACATGGATCAAGAGGAGGCATTCTTTTCATAACCCCTTAAGGTGATTGCATACCAAATTCACACTGGCTATGTTCCCTTGTACCAACAACATTGTCGAGCACGAAGCCCTAATCACAAGTCTAAGGATAGTGGTTTAGTGGCAAATACAAGAAATGAAAGTCTATGGAGACTCACAGCTGGTTATCAACCAATTCAATGATGACTATCAAACTATGAAAAGCTCGCTCCTTACAAAAAGATGGTGGAAAATCTCAAGGAGGTTTTTATATCTACATAAATTTTGAACAAATTCCTTCCATGAACAATAGAGCAATAGATGCCATGGCTATGATCAGATCACTACTAGACATGTTGAACAATGTCCTCCAATGTGAATTATTGGTAGAACAACTTCTCATAACAACTTTTGAGATCCCTGAATCAAAATTCAAGTGTGTCATTGTTGGTCCTGGATCCCCATGGTACCATGACATCTTTACCTACCTAAGTAGAGGAATCCTCCCATCCAATATCACCTCGAACCTTAAAAAGACCTTTGTTAAAAAGGCATCTCGATTCGTGATCTTAGGTGATACCCTTTACCGTCAAAGCATCAGGGGGGCATTGCTATAATTTCTTAACCAAGAGGAAGCCTTGACTACTTTAATAGAGGTACATGATGGTATATGTGGGTCCCATTCTACCAGTATGACGTTAGCTAAGAAACTATGGAGGAGGGGGTACTATTGGCCAACATGTGGAAAAGGAAGTTCATCAATATGTGTAGAAGTGTGTCCAATGTCAACAACATGGAGATCTAATTTATGCTTTGGATCAAGAATTGCAACCCATGATCACACCCTAGCCTTTTTTGCAGTGGAGGCTTGACCTCATAGGAAATATCACCCCAACCTCATCCAACAACCACAAGTTTATCATTATGACCACTGAGTACTTTACTAAGTGGGTTGAAGCTATTCCTATGACCTATATAATGGAGAAGCAAATTGCCAAATTTATCCTGAACTACATAATATGTCATTATGGTGTTCCACAAACCCTCATCTCAAAATAATGGAACCCCCTTTAAGAGTCAAGATTTGAAGGAGCCTTGTCAAAGATTCAACATATTACCCCCAGGGCAATGGTCAAGCTAAGGCTATGAACAAAACCATCTTGAAAATATTGAAGAAAATGGTCAATGAAGTTGGCCATGTCTGGCATCTACAACTAAATCCCGCTCTATGGGCTTATCAAACTAGTACCTACACACCAACAGGTGCAACCCCTTTCTCCCTAGTCTATGGATTTGAAGCTATCCTACCTATTGAGGTTGAGCTCCCATCATTGCGAGTGTCATTATAAAACCTGATCATAGATGAAGAATATAGAGTATCTTGATTGAACGATTTAAAATTCTTGGATGAGCGTCATCTTGACGCCGTCAAAAACTGCAAGTATATCAAAACTAACTAAAATGAAGTTATAACAAGAGGATCAAATGTTTTTCTTTCTAGGTAGGGGATCTCATTCTCAAACAAAATCGGAAGAATTTTCCAAATTAAGATAGCAAAGGGAATTTTGAGCCTAATTGGCTGGGTCCTCTTTTCATCATAGCAAGTTACTGATTAGGAGCATACCAACTTTCAACACCTAAAGGTGAACTCTTGCAGGGACCCACCAATAGCATGCATCTTAAAAAGTTTTGTGCCTAGTCTTCAATGGTGTAAATTTGAAAATACAAAAAAATAAAAAAATGATGAAAATACAAAAGAATGAGAAAAAAGGACTAAAAAAGAAGAGAAAAACAATCGTCCTCTAGTGAAAACCATTTTGGTGGCACTTTGGGCAATTACCTTGGTGAAAACCTGGAAAAAAAGTTCCTTGCATAAATAAAAGGAACCTCCATCTATTCTTTATCTCTTTACCCTCCATCCATCACATCATTTATCATATTCATCCATCGCCTATCTATGTCCTTATCATAGCTTGATGTTGAGAAGTATCACAATCCTTTTAGTACTATTTGGCATATTCCAAAGGTCATCTTGTCTTGCACGTATCAAAGTAGTCTAACATGTCACACTAGGGGAAATTGGTTATGGATCACATCGGGTTCTTGTATATCTTAATAGTCATGAGAAAATCCAAAAAAAATTATTAAATCTTATCAAAAAATACCAAAAACATTCATAAAATGTTCATAAAAAAATACAAAAACATTTTCAAAATCCTATACTACAAAAATCCAAAAACATTCAAAAAATTGTAAAGTCAAAATCCAAAACATCCAAAGCACATCAAAATCCCTAAAAAGGTTAAATATCAGAGAATCCAAAAATAGTGTCCTATTGTCGAACTCTATTGTCTCTGAGCTTGAACGTAGGCAAGGCCATCATTGATGAGCCCCCAAGACACCCTAAGTCAGTCTTTAGGAGTCTTTCATAATAAATCATCTCTCAACTGTTCATATCTAATCTTGTTAATAAGTCGAGTCAGTCAAACTACATGGTATATGCATGTATAATGTAGGCAAGGCCATCATTGATGAGCCCCCAAGACACCCTAGGTCAATCTTCAGGAGTCTATCATATAATAAATTGACATCTCTCAATTGTTTATATCTCATCTTGTCAATAAGTCAAGTTGGTTGAACTGCGTGGTCTCTGCATGTATAACGTAGGCAACGCTAATCTTTGATCAACCCTCAAGGCCCTTAGGATAAATCTTTAGGTTAGGTTCTTGGTTGGAAACTCAAAAAATCCCTAAACATTTGTAAAATCTTTGAAAATCCCTAAACATTTGTAAAACTCAGAAAACCCCTAAACATTCAAATATTCTGAAAACAACAAAAACATTTGAAAATTGAAAATACAAAATCATTAGAAAACATTTAAAAGCCCTAAACAGCCTCAAAAATCTTTAGAAAACCCTAAACAACCTCAAATAACAAAAAATCCAAAACATTCATATAAACTTGTAAAAAGACCAAAAACAACCTCAAAACAATTACAAAATACAAAAAACATTGAAATATTCAAATAAATCCAAAACTACCCATCCCATTTTGCTTTCACCCACAGTAAAATTTCGCCCATAATAAATCGATTGTCACCTTCAACCTTTGGCAAAAGAATAGAAAACAGGTCTAGCAATCTATAAAGTGTGAACCTAATCATCAAAATCTAAAGTATAAATCATAGGTAAATTTATCAATGAAGTGTATATCAACAACTCATCTTTGCATCATCATCCTAAAATCAAACAACCATTTGATCAACATGTCCCAGGATGTATCATTCCTGCGATGGACATCAATATTATAAATCATCTTAGCTAAACTTAAACTAGGCAAGAGATATAGATAACTGTAACACCCCATCGAAGGACAACAAGAACTCACAATAAAAGCACAATAATTTTTTTTATTTTTTATTTTTGAAAGAGAAATATAACATATAATGAACGTGGACAACCAACACATACATTGTAGTTAGTGTATGCATCATACACCACATCCTATGGGGTACACGTGACAACATTACCAGACGTAAACCCAAACCAAGATGACGATTAAATAACTACAAGTATTCCACTTCACCATTAAATGGAATCATTAATTGAAGAACAAACAACCACATCATAATATAAGGAGAACCATCTATCACATCTATGAACATAATTATAAATATTTCTACAAATACAACACCTTTAAGGATTACATACTGTGAAATGATAACAACTAATAGTACCAAGCATCAGTATACATTTAAGCATGACAAGCATCCACCAAAGATCATAAATTAAGGTCAAAGGTTATAATCATTACAATGATAATTAAAGTTACATCGTATAAGAGATGCAGTGCTACAGATGTGTTCCTCAACATATATGGGAACGATACACTAAGATAGATTAATACAACTAAAAAGGTGAATGCCAGGTAACAAGACTAGCTCCAACTCGAGTACAATCCTAAAGTCACCGCAAGAGGCACATATCTGCATAGCTCAATCCTCGGATGGGGACCCAATGGGGTGTGTAGCACGTTCCACCTGACCACGTGGATCCGAAAGTCCACCCCCCGTGCTAGGAGTCAACAAGAAAGATCCCCATCCCTCAACCAAAATAGTCAAACAAACCAAAAGCAAACCAAACTCCACAACAAGGATAACATTGACATAAGGTAACAACCCATAACATTTCCATCACATACCCACAAAAAAATAATGAAAAGTCCAATCAAAAACCAAATGTCAATATTATAGATCAATATTAAATAGCCATCAGAGGTGCCAACAACAATAGGATCCAAAGCCTTCAAATGAAATCACAAAATCAACCAACAATAAATAACAAGGGAACCTTTCATTAACATCAATCAAGTTGCCATGAGGCATGTGTGCAACACTAAAAGATATAACTTGGGGGCTTCAACAACAATCACCAAGAAACAATTGCCTCAACAACATCAACAATTTAAACAAAACTCCCAGAGACTACCAAACAAAGGAAGATAAACGGATACTGTAGGAGAGTGTCATCACATGGCCTTACATGGATTAGCTAGGCAACCTATCACAAGGTACCACCTCCATCTATGGTTATCCAGGCTACCTATCTCAAGGCGACCGCTCCATAGGGTGACTCATGCAGGACCACTTACCTTTCGTGAGGACAAGGCAGTGATATTACCAACCAGGTCTTCTCATCCCATCCTTAGCCTGTGAAAGCACTAATGGTATGGGTGAGGCTCATAATTAATCTTGTTTAGTGTTTATCTATGCAAACCTACTAGTTAATTTTATTAGGTTATCACTTATTAAACAACTCTTCCATGGTTACCCTAATAGCCCCTTTTTGCGCCGACCCCCATGAAGAGCCACTCTCCCTACAGGTACCAAATCAAAACATGCAAGGGGTGTACCTCATCTTCATATAATAAATCAAGGAGTGTATATCACACATCATGCGAGGCAAGAATTCATCTCACAAACCCATTCCATATCACTGAAACAATAAAAAAAAGGAGGTACCACCCATAAAACTCAAATCAGAAATAGGATCAATGAATCAGAAAGGTCCAACCATGGAAAAACAACATAAATCAAGTTGTCTCCATTGCCTCTAGAAGCCAGAAACACTAAAAAAACCACAAACTCCTACTGAAGGTACTTCAACACTTCAAGTTTCCAATCATCTCAAAATATGACTAAAAGAATGTCAATTCCAAAAAGACTCCTCAATCAAAATTAACACAAAAGGAAGACTCACATCATGGAACCACAAAAGACTATATAACTTCCATTATCACAAAACGACAAATACAGAGTAAAGGAGACAATATCACCACGAAAATAGAAGGCAACACTTTTAAATGATTATCATCTTCATACAAGATCGAACACAATAACTAATAGCTAAGTCAATCGACGGTTTATTCAAGAGAGAGACATGACGAAAAATCAAACAAGCATTCTCACATTCTACACACTAACAACCTATTGTTTCCCACAACACTTTTATTACCACTAATCAATATTTATTATTATTGTCAATATACATTACTATATGTACATTTATTTTTACTTAATTAATATTTATTAATTAAATATTTATCCTATATATATATATTCCCATTTCCTTAAATTAAGGAATATATTATCTTGAATATGAGAATTAGATGACTTTTATCGAAGCCCTTTAATTATTAAAGTGATTTCTTAAAAAGACATTAAATTTCCAACGTAATTCCACAATATCATAATTTAATTAATAGTTATAGAGATTGATAACAAAATTAGCATTATTGTAAAATATAAAATTTTATACTGTGATTTAATCATTGTTGATATTAGTTGTATTCATTTGCTTCGTCAGTTATTGATTTACTCATGGAAAATATTTTTAACTGACACATGAAAGAGAAATATTCATACTTGAAAATCTTAACCACTATTATTCTAACATATGGCTGCTATCAAATATGACGACAAAATTACAGTAGATTATTAATTTCCAGCCATGCAGTAATAGATTTTAAAAAAATTATTTCATTTACCTACCGTCATATATTCCTCATGAAGATTACTACTTTCAAATCATAATGCTATTATTTACTTAACAAGTAACTCACAATTACCATTTATACTTTTCCGGATAACTACCTAGTCTATTCAGTCAATAAGCACTATGCTTTAGTTTTATCCTTAATATACATATTATTTAAGAGATAATAAAATAGTACTGATTTGGTTAATGTTGATGTTTTTTTTTTTTAAACCCTTCAAGAATTAATGTAATGTTGACTTATTGGGATAGTTCCAACTAGCTCTATTATTTAGAGCAATCAACATTCCACTCCCCTAAGCTGGAAAAGCAATGACTCCGCAGTAACACTGTCACAAATTTGAATCAAAACTAATTATCATGATGACTGTTAGTAAAAGAACTCTTTCAATAATCAAGGGCTTAGTTCAACTCCAACAGCTACAGATTGAGAATGTCAAAGCTTTGACATAGTGAGCTAAGATTAAATAATATAGGTTTTCAAACTGTGTAATATATAACCTTTTTTAATGGCAGATTATATTAACATGGCCATTCTATTGATAATATATGGTGACAATGAATTACATTGAGCTTTCTACTAGTTTCTTATGTCCATGTGCTTGATGGGGTATTATCTCTTTTTGCATAATTTTAAATTTTTATTTATTTATACTACAAAATGATAAAATATCACAAAATTGAATTTGTCTAGTCTCTGGTTCCAATCCCAGCAACTATCCTTCTTGAATGGTCCAAAGTTGGCATGAGAGCCTCTGAAATTAACCAGCCCATCATTCTATTTGCACCACCAAATACAAAATAAATGCATGGGCGAGCAAAGCACACAGCCCAGTATCGATTTGCACAGTTGCATAATTGTGAAAAGCATACGTTAAAAAAAACTTAACAATGACTAACAGAAAACAGCAAACCCAACAACCAAGATTAGTGAAAGTCATGTTGTGTACCAAGATCCCCCTCTAAAACCGACTCCCCCGCCTTTACCAGTATCCTTTCACCTTCGAAAATGCTGCGCTAGCCCTGTATGCAGCCATGTGGAAGCAAGGAAAGGCACGTGTATTGCTGGAAAGAATGCCTTGAAGCAAGGTGGAGGTTAATGTAAGTGGCAGGTGTGATGTTATAATCCCCGTACCCTTTCAAAATGAAAGCTTCAAATAGGTTGAGGTCATACCTCAGTTCACATAAAAATTAAAGTATACATAAATCACAATATGCGAGGCATGAAAGCTTCTAACAACTAATGTGGAAGCAAAGACAAGGCGTGTGACTTCTTGGAAAAATGCCTCAAATAAATTGATCTCATGGACTGAAATGGCTGTTGGGATGCACAAGACAGAATTGTTGAGAGAATATTAGAAATTTTTAGGCCAATACAAACCAGAAGAGCTCGTACCTATGGCGTCGATTCACTTGTCTCTACTAGACTGTAACCTCCCTCCAAAAAAAAGACTCCCCATACAAAACAATCATCCCCCAAAAATGCAGAGTTTGCAGTGAAGAATGCCATAAATGAACATGCAAACAGAAGATGTAAGGACAGGGCACATGTTCAACTTGACAGAATGCCTCAGAAAGGTGGAGGTTAAGGTAAGAGACAAGTGTAACTTTTTAATTTTTTTTTTTTTTTTTTAAGCTTTTTACAAGTTTTGTTTATTATCTCAAATTTTATATATACTTATTCTTTATTTTCTTTTTCTTTTTTTTATCTAGATATTTTGAAATTTATAATTAAATTACATTCATAAATGGATGATTAATTCATTAACTTTGAGAATAACATTATTTATAACTGTAATTTTATATTTTTGTTTACATATTTATGAAATATTTTAAATTTATAAATAAACTTCAATAATAAGTGGATTATTAAGATCCATATTGAATTTAAAATATTCATTATTTATAATTGTAATTCACAATTTCATCTTAGATAAAGAAATAATATAATCTATTAAATCATTACCCCCTTTTAGATAAATTTAATAATTAATTAATAAATTTAATAATTTAATTTAATACTTTAATTAAATCAATGTTGTATTACAAGCAACAAAATTCAAAAAAATACTTGAACGACAAAAGGCAACAAGATCTCACAAGTCACAAATGCATGACTTACTTATACGATGCAAAGGACCAAAAGCGGAGGGGTACTACAATAACACTGACTATTTTTCTTTGATGTTTTCTTATGATTTATCTTATTGACCCATACTAAGGACCTCTCAATGATGTCTATCTAAAATGATATAAAGAGAAAGGAATGGGCCATCGATCATTATCTTTCATTTTTTGTGCTTGTGGATACTGTTGTAAAATAATCTTGGCACATACTTGCTTAGTTGTGTGTAGGAAGGTTGTTGGGAGTACTTTGTTGACTATTCTTTATGCTTTGGTCCAATGTATTCTAGGCTTCTAACTTACATTCCAACAACATTTTCATATGTCAAGGTGTGAACAAGAACTATCCTATCTATTTTTTAAGTCAAAGTCCATTACACTAGATACATCATAGTGGTTATCAATACCTTGATGCATCATGTCTATGTGTTATATCAAACAATAAGGAATGATGGAAAATACTAATCCCAAAAAGTGAGCACCTCATCATCTTGCATTTCATCCTCTTCCTACATTTCTCATCACCATCTCTAATAAAGTCTCGCTAGATCATAGACTTGTTGGATCTTTGAAAGCAATCATCAAAATCAATGATCAATAATTCGTGTTTCTTCTATCTTCTTTCTACAGTAACTTGGTATCATGACAATCAACAAAAACATCATCAATGCATCCATCCTACATCTACAAATCATCAACATACATCATCATAGCATATCACATCATACATTTTTCATTATCATTATCATTGAAGTTGTGATGAATAATATAAATTTGTTATTATAAGAATCTTAAATCATTGCATATATCATATCATGAAGCATAACATCTGCATTATCCATCCATACATCTATATGCATACATAATCATCACATCATAAAATTGCATAGAAAATACATAAAAGAAATGCATCCATAACATTTGCATATCATTTGCATCCATACCATAGCATATCATGAAAAGGATAATATAAAATTACATCCATCTCATTACATTTCATGTATCATCACATATTGCATCAGCATAAGTAAAGTGCATCCATACATCATCAAATATAAGCATCTCATATCAAATGCATCCATACATCATTAGCATAAAATAATGCAAACACATCATATAGAATCTATATCTATATCTGTAATACCCCTCATGCTACTGTTTGATTTTTGACATTCTCTGTGGTTTTGTTTGGCACATTGTGATTTGGATGGTACTGTTGATATCATGTTGTAGTAGCATAGACTGTTATTGATTATATGCTCTTATGACGCCATGATTATTATGATGATATTTTGTTATGATCGTTTGATGAAAATTTCTAGAATTCAGTAGACTAGAAAATAGTAATTGCTGATATTAATGCAAATTAATGTAAATTTTATAATGTTTTATATGATGATATGTTTTGATGAGGGGACAGGTAGCATCACTCATTCGCGAGCGCCCTGCTACACTGCGAATCCTTCTCACGATGCTTTGAAATTGGTTATATGTATATATGTTGTATATCACCTTGTTGGATGCAGACTTTGCAAGAATAAGACTCAATTCCACCTATTTCGATAGGTCTGGGCGAGCATTGAACCAACCCAATGGCAGGAAGTTGAATAATTAAGGTGACATGAAAAGTAACTCCGCACCAAGGCGTCAACAGTTTTGTATCTTCTTGGTTTGTGCGTCTTGGTCATATTCATTGTTGTATTGGTCTATGTATGTCATTGTGATTTTATGAATTATGTAATGTGGGTATGGTTTTACATTGTGATTTAAATAATTAAGTAATTTATAAAATAAAAACATAAAATAATAAGTAAATAAGGCAATGGATAAATGTTAGTAGTAGTAGTAAAAATATTTTATTTATTTTGATTCTCTCAATGGTTGATTTTAATTATTTAATATGAAAGTAATTAGTTAGTAAAGTGTTATGGAAAGATATCTATATATATATATATATTTAATTAAATAAAAAGTTCATGTTTGAGGATTTATAATTTATTTTTAATTGAATGCATAAAAAAGAAAATTTAAAAAAAATGGAAATGAAATATGGAAAAAGGTAACAAAAGAAATTAAGGTTAAATATTATTTGATTTTATGACCTCTGGTATTCACGGGAAGAGGAATTGAAAGGGTTTCTGGGCATGGAATTTATTAAGAGTTTCTCTTTGTTTGAGGGAATTTTTGTTCGAATGCTGGAGAAATTCTTTTTCCAATCATTTTTCTGCCTGAGTTCTTTTCTGTTTTTTGGAGAAATTGGTGAAGAGGAAGGAAGATTTGGATCTGTTGCTGGAAGAATTTGCAGCAAACAAATAGTGCAGCAAGAGGGGCAAGGCTTCTATAGTTTGCTGCAAGCATAGGACGCCGGGTTCTATTCTGGTTAATTGTTTATTTTCTGTTAAATAGGAATTGCTTTCGGTGTGTGAAATTTATATTTAGGGATTGAAAATTAAATAATTGTAGAAAGAAAAATCTACTGGGGTTATGGTTTAATTCAAGAATGTTTAACCAGAAATTGGGAATTGTTATTTGATTAATGAAATTTCTGGGGTTTCTGGCTTGTGGTGGTTTATAAAAAGGGGTTTGTTTTGCAATCTGGAAATGAACAGTAGAATTGTAATTTCATTTCATTTATATGCATAGTTGTTTAAAGGCAATTTCTGTTCAATAGATATCTGGGTTGTGATATTTTGGTCCATACATATATTTATAAAACATTTCTCTTTTTATTTTAAACATGCATAGTAAATTGAATATATACAGTAATTATCCGCTCTCTATTTTTTCTTGACATGTTCAAACCCCTGGGTGTGTGTATATATATATATATATTTATATTTATATATATATATTTATATATATATATATATTTTTATATATATATATATATATATATTTATATATATATATATATATAATTTTTTAAACATATGAAATGTTGAACGAAAATTAATTTATTTTGAAAATTCGTCATTCATTTTCGTCGGCACCATACTGTTAATTATTTCATTTTGTTGTGTTGATTTTATTTTTGAATATAGGCTATGTGGGGGGGGTTCGGCCTTGGCCGTACCCTCCACCCCCGCCGCCAGACTGTGCGACAGTCTGCGGACTGTCCACGGCAGTCCGAAGGACTGCCGTGCGCAGTCCGTAGACTGCCCACGGCCGGGCGGCGGTTGTACCGCCTGTGTTTGGGTTTGAATGCCCATTTAAAATATGTATATTTTGAATTTTATAAAAAACAAAGTTCCATTTTATTTATTATACGAAAATTTACTTTTATAAATATGTTTTATATTTGTATTTTGAAACTTACTTTTATAAATAAATAAACAAATATATATATATATATATATATATATAAATTTATTTATTCAGATATATGTGTTTGACTGTTGCGGAATTAGTTATTTTTTAAAAAAAAAAAGATGTATATATAAATATTCTGTTCTTTCCTGATTAAATTATATTTTCTGATTTAACTGTTATTTAGAAAATGAAGAATCTGTTCTTTTTTTTTATTAAATTGTATTTTCTGTTAATTTAACTGTTATTTGGAAAATGTAGATTCTGTTTCTTTTCTAATTATATTTTCTGTTAATTTTAAAAAAATGTAGATTTTATTTCTTTTCTGATTGAAATAAAGCATAATTTGTTACCATGAAAATAATAAGTAAAATAGTAAGGAATCTGTCTTGTTGATTTTGTCAAATTACAATCTTGAAAGGATAATGTTGATAGAAAAATCCATTACGAAAGTAAAACAACGTTGTTTATTTATTCTGGTTTTAGTATGACTGTATTTTGGGAATGCAATTTATTTTTGGAATCTACCTTGGAATTAAATAAGTTATCCCTTTTATTTTGATTCTTGTAATTAAATTTTGTTGCATTGTTAGGTTTGGACTTTGTTAATGCATGGATGTGGGAACCCTTTTTGTGTTAACACTTTAGTCTTCCAGAGGATGTTGGTTTTGTTGAATTTATACCTTTTCATCTTGAGTTCTGTTGAGTTATGTTTTATTAATGGGGTGTACCGAATTTATGAGATTATGTTATGTGTTTAAATTGTGAGATGGTCTATGCCTCAGATGTTGCTCTTGTTGTTGTATTTTGATGATCATGATTGGCATGGTACAACCCCTGTTTCTTTCTGGTTTTGGTTGGGTCTCTAGGGAGAGTGGCTCCTCGTGGGGGTCGGCGCCCCGTTTAAGGGGAAGGGATCAGGAGAACCCACGAGTGAGTTAGTAAACAAGTGATAACCTAATAATTAACTTAGGGGGGTTGGGTAGTAATATCATTACAAGATTTAAAATATGGATGCCTCATCTTCATTAGTGCTTCCGCAGACTAATGGAAGGCTGAGAAGGCCGTGGTTGGCAAGGTCGTGACCTCGTCCTCACGAGAGGTCTACGGCTCTGCATGAGCTACCCTATGGTGTCGGCGCCTCAAGTAGGAGGAAGGGCCAGGAGATCCATAGATGGGGGCCGGCGCCTCAGTTTGGAGGAAGGGCCAGGAGAACCCATGTAGGCTATGTGATGACACTCTCCCTTAGTTGCCCATGCGTTTGCTTTATTGTGTTCCTCTAGAAGTGGGTTATGGGAATTGATTTAGATTGTTGTTTGAATTGATTTAAATTGATTTATGATCATTGTTTTGATACATCTTTAGCATGTGTTGTATGATCTCATTTATATTGGATTTATCATCTTGCATCTTTAGGACATTGTGATTTGATGTTATTGGTTGCTCATTTTAATCGGTGTATTGGGTGATGGATCTATGTTGGTACTTTTTGTATGGTTGTACTTTTGTTGTCATTCTTGGTCGGAGTTACTTCTCTGTCACCTCTTAGCACGGGGGTGGTCGGGTGGAATGTGCTCCGCACACCATTGGGTTCCCCATCAGTGTTCGTGGTTTCATTCTCATCCAGTTGAAGATTTATTCCAGTTGAGATTCTTGTATTTTGATAAACTTGTAAATTGTATTCATCCCACATGTTTGGGATTCATGATGTAATTATATTGATGATGTAACATTTGAAAGATGATGTAATGTAGTTATCTACTTTGTAATTTTAATTGGCTATGTAATTTCTCATGGATTTATCTTGTGATGGAATTCATGTATGTATTTATCTAATGTTGTTATTTATAGTTCCTTTTTGATATCTTATGAGATGATGTTTAGTAATGCCTATTTTCGATGTGACCTCGTGGGGCCCCAAAGGACATGGTTGATTATGTCGTTTGTGTTTAATGGAATGAATTATATGAGTATGTTTATGATCGTTTAATATTGGTATGAGGATTAATTATCTTTCTTTTTAAAAAAAAAATGTTTGCATTCTTTATTTATTTGTTCTTTGGGGCTTGCACGGCGGGCGTTACAGTATCATATATATCAAAAAATGAATTTCATGGTACAAAATTTGGATCAGTCTATGTATATCGATCATAAATAAAATATCCATGAGGCTATCAAAAAGGGGCCCATGAATGTATATCTGTGTGAAAGAATCAGGCAATAAAAGTCAAAAAGTGTCTATACAAAATCAGGCTAGCCCTGCCTCTTTGGCTGATCCTCAACCATAGGTT
>VDFB02196967.1:0-18573 GCA_007258455.2 Sequoia sempervirens
GGGTTAGGGCACAACTACGATTATGGTTAGGGTTAAATTCTATCATAAGTTTTTAAATTAATATATTAAAACTAGCATACTATATTTAACAAATTAGTGTTAGGGTTAGGTTTAGGGTTGAAATAGAATTATGATTAAAGGTTATCATTAAGGTTTGATTACACTTATGATTGAAATTAGTGTTTAATGAGGGTTACAGTTAGGTTTATAATTCATTTAGGGTTTATAATTAGGGTTAGGGTTAGGGTTGGGGTTAGTAGTAGTGTTCAGGTTATCATCACAAATACGTTTATCATCACAAATAGGAATTAGGGTTAGGGTTAGGGTTAGGGTTAAGGTTAGGGATAGGTTAGAGTTAAAATTAGGAATGGGGTTGGGGTTATCATCACAAATAGATTTATCATCATGAATAGGAGTTAGGGTTATCATCACGAATTGGGATTTTGGTTAGGGTTAGTGTTAGGGTTATGGTTAGGGTTAGGGTTAGGGTTAGGGTTAGAGTTAAAATTGGGATTAGGGTTGGGGTTATTATTACAAATAGGTTTATCATCGCAAATAGGATCAGGGTTAGGGTTAGGGTTAGGGTTAGTGTAAGGGTTAGGGTTATGGTTATAGTTATGGTTACAGTTAGGGTCATCATCATAATGAAGTTCTTCATCACAAATAAGATTAGGGGTAGGGTTATCATCACCAATAGGTTTATAATCATTAATAGGATTAGGGTTAGGGTTATCATCATGAATAGGGATTAGGGTTAGTTTTAGGGTTAAGATTAGGGTTAGGGTTAGGGTTATGCTTATGGTTAGAGTTAGGGTTATCATCATGAATAGGATTGGGGTTAGGGTTAGTGTTGGGGTTAGGATTAGGGTTAGAATTAGGGTTAGGTTTATTATCACAAAAAGGATTAGGGTTAGGGTTAGGGTTAAGGCTAGGGTTAGGGTTATAATCTTGAATTTGGTTAGGTTTAGAGTTAAAATTGGGATTAGGGTTGGGGTTATCATCGTGAATAGGTTTATCATGACGAATAGGGTTAGAGTTAGGGTTACGATTAGGGTTATGGTTACGGTTAGGGTTATCATCATGATTAGGTTCTTCATCACGAATAGGATTATCATCACGAATAAGATTAGGTTTAGGGTTAATGTTAGGATTAGGGTTAGGGTTATCATCACTAATAGGCTTATCATCATGAATAGGGATTAGGGTTAGGGTTAAGGTTAGGATCATGGTTAGGGTTAGGATTAGGGTTATGATTATGGTTAGGGATATGTTTATAAATGATAAATATAGTAATTTTGTTAGAAAATAATTAAAATTGGGATTAGGGTTGGGGTTATCATCACAAATAGGTTTATCATGACAAATAGGGTTAGGGTTAGGGTTAGTGTAAGGGTTATGGTTAGGGTTAGGGTATGGTTATAGTTAGGGTTATCATCATGATTAGGTTCTTCATCATGAATAGGATTATCATCACAAATAAGATTAGGGTTAGGGTTATCATCACGAATAGGGATTAGGGTTAGGGTTAGTTTTAGGGTTATGGTTATGGTTATGTTTAGAGTTAGGGTTATCATCATGAATAGGATTAGGGTTAGGGTTAGTGTTAGGGTTAGGGTTAGGTTTATCATCATGAAAAGGATTAGGGTTAGGGTTATAATATTGAATAGGTTTATCATCACAAATAGGGATTAGGGTTAGGGTTAGGGTTAAGGTTAGGATTATGGTTAGGGTTAGGGTTAGGGTTAGGGTTAGGGTTAGGGTTAGGGTTAGGGTTAGGGTTAGGGTTAGGGTTATGATTATGGTTAGGGATATGTTAATAAATGATAAATATAGTAATTTGGTTAGTGTTAGAGTTAAAATTGGGATTAGGATTGGGGTTATCATCATGAATAGGTTTATCATCACGAATAAGGTCAAGGTTAGGGTTAGTGTTAGGATTAGGATTAGGGTTAGGGTTATCATTACAAATAGAGATTAGGGTTAGGGTTAGTTTTAGGGTTAGGGTTAAGGTTATGGTGAGGGTTATGGTTAGGGTTAGTGTTAGGGTTAGGATTAAGGTTAGGGTTAGGATTAACATTAAGATTAGGATTAGGACCTAACCATAACCATAACCCTAATCACAATCCTAACCCTAATCCTAATCCTAAGCCTAAGCCTAATCCTAATCCTAGAATCCTAACCTAATTAAACCCTAACCCTAATCCTATTCCTAATTCTAACCTTAACCCTAATCCTAAACCTAACCCTAACCCTAACCCTAAACAAAACCAATAAACATAACCCTAATCCTAACCCTAATCCTAATCCTAACCCTAACCCTAACCCTAACACTCATCCTAATCCTAGCCCTAACACTCATCCTAATCCTAACCTAATTATACCCTAACCCTAACCCTAACACTAACTCTAACCTTAACCCTAGCCCCAACCTTGACCTAATTAAACCCTAACTCTAATCCTAATCCCAATCCTAACCCTAACCCTAACCCCAATTATAACCCTAAATAAAACTAAAAAACCTAACCCTAATCCTAACCCTAATCCTAATCTTAGCCCTAACCCTAAATCTAACCCTAATCCTAACCCTAACCCTTAATCTTAATCCTAACCATAATCATAATCTTAATCACAATCCTAACCTAATTAAACCCTAACTCTACTTAATCCTAACCCTAACCCTAACCCTAACCCTAATCCTAATCCTAATCTAACTCTAACCCTAATTAACCCTCTATTCTAAACAATCCCTAACCCTAACTCCTAACCCCTTAACCCTAACCCTAATTGTAACCCTAACCCTAATCATATCCCTATCCCTAATACTAGTGCTAACCCTAAACCTAATCCTAACCCTAATCATATTAACTATCATATTATAATATATTAATTATTATAATAATTTTATAATAAAATAATACTATAATAAAATATATAATAAAAAAAAAATTATTTAAGATATTACATGTTGCGTCATGACTACTACTAGCATATATATATTATTTTAATAATATTTATAAAATATGAGAGATATCCTTCTCGGCCTAATTTTTAATCAAATTTTTATTATAAAAATTGAATAGGCTTTGAGAAGGATATCTCTCGATATTTTATATATATTATTAAAATAATATATATATGCTAGTATATATGTAATAATATATATAAAATACGCTGAGAGATATCCTTCTCTAAGGCGCCTATTGCACTTTTATGTGAGAAATTGATTTAAAAAATAGGCGCCTCGAGAAGGATATCTCTCGGCATATTTTATATATATTATTAAATATATATATGCTAGTAGCAATTGCAACACATGTAATATCTTTAATAAATTATTTTTATATTTATATATTTTATATTAAATAATTATAATAATTAATATATTATAATATGATAGTATAATATTTGTAATATTATTTAAAAAATAATATATATAACTTAATATTTAAATGTTAAGTTAAAATATATTAATATATTTTAAGTATATTTATAATATTATAATAAAAATATTATATCAACAATATTTAGTTAGGATTAGGGTTAGGGTTAAGGTTAAGAGATATAGTTAAGGTTAGGATTAGGTCTGGAGATATAGTTAGGGTTAGGGTTAGAGTTAATATATAGTTAGGGTTATGGTTAGAGTTAATATTACCATGAGAGACAAGGTTTGCATTAAAATTAGGGTTAGGGTTATATACATGTAATATCTTAAATAAATTATTTTTATATTTATATATTTTATATTAAATTATTATAATAATTAATATATTATAATATGATAGTATAATATTTGTAATTCAATTTTAGAAAATAATATAT
The DNA here is from genome assembly GCA_007258455.2 of Sequoia sempervirens. Taxonomy (NCBI): domain Eukaryota; kingdom Viridiplantae; phylum Streptophyta; class Pinopsida; order Cupressales; family Cupressaceae; genus Sequoia; species Sequoia sempervirens. The sequence continues at coordinate 3,820 of VDFB02196967.1, forward strand.
ATAATTTAATATTTAAATGTTAAGTTAAAATATATAAATATATTTTTAGTATATTTATAATATTATAATAAAAAAATATTATATCATCAATATTTAGTTAGGATTATGGTTAGGGTTAAGGTTAAGAGATATAGTTAAGGTTAGGGTTAGGTCTAGAGATATAGTTAGGGTTAGGGTTAGAGTTAATATATAGTTAGGATTGGGGTTAGGGTTAATATTAGGATGACAGACATGGTTTGCATCAAAATTAGGGTTAGGGTTATCATCAAGATAAGCTTAGGATTAAGGTTCGGGTTAGCATGAGGATTAGGGTTACAATAAGGTTTAGGGCCAAGTTTAGGGTTAATATATATAGTTAGGGTTGGGGTAATAATTGGGGTTAAGGTTATCAAGATTAGGGTTATAGTTATGTTTTGGATCAAGTTTAGGGTTAGGATTATGGTTAGGTTGGGGTTAAGAGATATAGTTAGGCTTAGGGTTTAGGTTAGGATTAGGGCTACAGATATAGTTAGGGTTAGAAATATGGTTAACATTATGATGAGGGTCAGGGTTCGCATCAAAATTAGGGTTAGGGTTAGCATTAAGATTAAGGTTACATTTAGGTATGTTGTCAAGTTTAGGGTTAATAGTTATAGTTAGGTTTGGGGTAATAATTGGGGTTAAGGTTATCAGGATTAGTGTTATAGTTATGTTCTCGATCAAGTTTAGGGTTAGGATTATGGTTAGGTTGGGGTTAAGAGATATAGTTAGGTTTAGGGTTTAGGTTAGGATTAGGGTTAGAGATATAGTTAAGCTTATGGTTATGGTTAAGAGATATAGTTAGGGTTATAAATATGGTTAACATTAAGATGAGGGTTAGGGTTTGCATCAAAATTAGGGTTAGGGTTAGCATGAAGAATAGTTTAATAGGATTAGGTTTAGGATTAGCATTAGGATTAAGGTTACATTTAGTGTTTTATAACCCAGGGCCTAACACTAATGCTAGCCCTAACCTTAACCATAAGCCTATTTCTAACACCAATTCTTTCACTAACCCTAACCTTCAACCCTAACCCTAAATATAGCTTATCCCTATCTTTAACCCTAATTATACCCTAACTCTAACCCTAACCCTCCCTAAGTGAACCTTAACCATAATCCTAATGCTAAACCTAATTCTAATCTAATGCTAATTTAACCCTAATTAAACCCAAACTCTAATCATAATTACACTCTAACCCTAACCCTTATCCTAGTTGAACCCTTAACCCTAATTGAACCCAAACCCTAATCCTAATTACACTCTAACCCTAACATATATATATTTAATAATATATATAAAATATGTCGAGAGATATCCTTCTTTCTCATCTATTTTTTTTATCAATTTCTCACATAAAAGTGCAATAGATGCCTGAGAAGGATATCTCTCAGCATATTTTATATATATTATTAAATATATATAAGCTAGGGTAAGTGTTAAGGTGAGGATTAGGTTTAGGTTTATGGTTAAGGTTATAATTTGAATTAATTTTAGTTATAGAATTAGGGTTATGGTTAGATATAGATTTAGAATTAGGGTTGGGGTTAATTTTAATTCTACCCTTAACCATAATTCTAATCCTATTTGTAATTCTAATTCTTATACTAATCCTAATTCTAACTACAATCCTAATTCAAACCCTAATTGAATCATAAACTTAACCTTTATCATAACTCTATTTGAACTCAAGCTATAACCTAATCCCAAGCTTTATTATAGAACACTAACCCTAACCCTAACCATAATCATAACCTTAAGTGAACACTAACCGTAATTGAACAATAACCTTCACCCTAATTTAATCTTAACTCTAATTCAACCCTAATAGTAACCTTAAACCAAATTGTACCTTACCCTAACCCTAATAGTAAATCTATTTGAACCCTATACATGACCCTAACTATAATCCTAATTGAACTCTAACCCTAATTGAATCATAACTATAATTAAATTGTAATCCTATTTGGATCATAACCTTAAACCTTAAACTCCATTGAATTGTAACTATAATTAAACCCTAACCCAGAATCCTAATCCAAAATCTTATCCTAATTAAACCCTAAGCGTAATTAAACCCTATACAAAATCCTAATTTAACCTCATGTATTCAAATCTTTGTTAGGTTTATTTTATTTAGTATTTCTTATTGATTTATATTTTATATCTTTGTTTTTTCTTTTTGATTGTTTTATGTGTGATCAAATCTCTAATTTATCTTGAATCTTTTTATTTATTTATTTAATGTTTTTATTTATTTTCATTTTTTATTTATTTATTTATCTTTGATTTATTTATTTAAGGGTTAGTGTAAGACCCCACCTCGTAAGTACTTAATACAATCCTAATTTGTTATATGCCTTTCTTGAATCAATGATTAGATATATTATGGATGATAAATAAGGTGATCTTTTGGTGATATTCTAGCATTTAATTTTGATATTTTGTTTATCATCACTACCATGAAGGTAGAATGCACTCATATATTGTGAAAAGTGAATTGAAAATTTAAATAGATTATTATATAGCTAAAGTATAAAATATTTAGTTAACAAATTTATGTGATATCAAATTGTTACTTATGATTGTGTTCGTATTATGCAGGAAGGTAACGGTGTTAGCATGGGAAGGGTGAACCATTTAGAGAAAATTAAAAGACTCTTCTTGAGGGTATAAATTTGACCTCCTTTTAGAGCTTAGAAATAAATAAAGTTAACATGATGAAGTGGTGAGAGTTGATATTAAAGGGATAATTTATTTTGGAGTTGAGAGGGTATTTGATAATGTTTCTTGTGGGTGTAAGTGGGGGTTAGGGGTTAGGAACCCTCATCCAAGTTTGAAATTCGGATAGATCCTTAAATGGGTCTTTAAAGAGGGTTGTTGGTCAATTTTCTTGGTTGGGTTGCAAAAATAAACCCTCTAGGGTCTATACCATAGTGGTAGGGGTCAAGTAGGCATGCAATAGTGCCCCTAGGACATGATTTGACCCCTGAAAAGGCCTCATTATGGAGAGTGGCGAGTTTTGAAGAGAGGATGTGATGGAAATATTGAGGGATTGTCCAAGTGCATGTATCTTCTTTAATAAGGAAATGACCCTCATTTATGGAAAAAAATAAATAAATAAAAAGGACACTCCACACATCCCCTTCCAAGAGTTGCAAGTTGAAAATCCTATATATCTTAGAGAGGAAGGAAGAGGAGGTTGTTACCCACTTCTCCTCTTGGAGAACTTTAGTGGAGATGGTAGAAAGAATGAGAAGAGGGGTGGAGTCCAACTCTTTGGAGAGACAATGATCAAGGTGGCTTGGCTTGGAGAGGAAAGATGGATACAAGAGCTCAACTCCTTCATCTAGAAGAAAAAAAAAAGATAAGTTCTTCCTCTTTCCATTTACCTTTGTTTATGGGTTGTAAGGTGTCATAGTGTATGGATCTTGGTTGCAAATATAAAATAGAGAATCCAAATGCATGAATTTTGTGCTATGTTAGTTCTATCCCTTTGGAAAAAAATTAGAAAAGGCTCCAATTATCATCACGGAGCTAAAATAATTCCTTGCTCGGGGGTATGGCTAGAGCCCACGAGGCTCCATGATGCCATTATGGTAGGGTGGAGAGCAAGCCTATTTCAGTGGTATGTCATTCATTGTATTTCTTGAAATTAGTTGTAATATTGAAAGCTAATGATGGTTGTAACATGAAAGAAAAATGGTTGAGAGCAAGCCTTTATGTAATGTTTGTTATCTATTTTGTTTCTAGGTAATATTGTAGGGTTGAGAACTTGAATACATGATATTTGTTGTAAAATGACACAATATAAAGAGCAACCATTTTGCTGTTAACTTTGTATCATGGAAAGAGATGGTACTTTGTTGAAAAATAGGAGACCGATAAAGGGTTATTTCATTAGTATGCTGACCATCAAATTTATAATGTTTATTTGTAGTATTGATTTTTATTTTATTTTTGTCCATCAAAGAAACTGATTTAGAGCAAAAATAAAAGTTTCCTTTGTTAAATTTTGAAGTGGATATTAAGAGGGTTTTGAGCAAAATAATTGCAGCTCCCTGTATATGGAAATACAAATTGTGTGTTCAGAAAATTTGCATATGCTAACAACCAAATATTGGAGGGTAAATACATGAATGTATAATGTTGAGTTGTGAAACATAAATTTAAAGCTTTATTTTTTTGACGTGCTCTTTTATTGTGTTGTTCGAATCAAATATATTGATTACCCAAAATATATAAATCTATCAAATATCTAATTAAAATGAATATCTTTGGATTTATATTCATTATATATGTATTAAACGTAACAGTGACTATTAAATGATATAGTAATATATGCAAAAATGTATACACTCAGAACAAAACAAAGTAAAATAAATCAGTATGCTACCTTAAGAATCTGGTAAAAAAAAAAACAATGGCATCCAACTAATCCTATTAACTCTCCATACACTTGACTTACCCAAGCAATCAGTGGGTCATTCCGCCAAAAGTATCTGGAAGGAACAAGGACATTCATCTCACCATAACCAGAAGTTACCTTAGGGTTTGCTTGTTAGCTATACACTGTTTAAAATATATGAATATAATTTTATGTGTTGAAATTCAGATATTTAAGAACACAATAAAACCAAGAAGAGTTGTTCCACTAACATAGCATATATATATAAATAATAAATAGGCAAATAAATAAATAAATACAAATGATGTTGGGAAGATAATAAACACATGTATTTCCCCGTCGCTAAACAGCAGCTCTAAGATGTATTTTCCTTTACAAAGCCAATAATAATAATAATAATAATAATAATAATACTCAGCAATTACAGTAAAGAAAGTGATAAAAAAATAGATTTCTTGTGAGCTCAAAAGGAGTTAATAAAATGAACACGTCTGTAGAAATCGTCAGGCTGTAAGATACGTCTTGGCGCTGGCTTCTTCTATGACTGAAGGAGGATATCAATCCTCAGATTGTTTAGGTTTGGAATTTCTTTCTTCACCACTTGACCCTTGAGTCACTAGAATCGTCTGCTACTATACACTATCCATGTCTTCCCTTCACTGCCATAACCCCTTATGCATCGCCTTGCTGAAAAAAAAAAACAACACAGCATATAGGGTTCGACTCCTTGTTGGTAAAGTAGAAATAAATCCAAGGCATTGAGATTTGGCATTCCATACTCACCGGCATCTTAATTAGAGGATAGTGCAGCAGTCAAACGGTAGGTAAGGAGATATCGAACGCCATCATAATAATTACTAAATTGGCCTGGAATGAATAATGGCCTTCGTTAGGTAGGATCTTTAATAATAATGAGAGATCTGGCGATTGAGGTATAGACCCAGGCATGACTCATTTATCCACCTACTCTTCTGCAGCTGGCGGCTAATCTTTATGGACTCATGGCTCGAGGGATGGATGGTAGCAATGAGGTGTGGGTGGAATTTAATTATTGAGAATGACTTTTGGATTTGGAGCTGAGAAACTCCTTTCCTAAAAATTGTTTTTTTAGAAAATTTATTGTGCTTGTCCATAACTTGTACGCGAAATTGAGGCCTATCGCTTTCATTAAATTCTGATGTGGTTTCAACTTCAACTGCAGCTAGTAGAAAAATGATTGATAGAAATCACATTCCGGCACCAAAGAAATATATAGAAAGGAAAGAAAATAATAAATTTTAATCACTTTTTAAAACCTCGCCCAAAACTCCATGCAATTTCTAGAAAAGTGCATCAACATTTCTGTTGAAAATTACTTCATCATGTTACATAACAAAAATGGTATTATCTGTTTCTTACATGTATTGCACTGTAGCTCCACTTCCCTAAATTAGGCGTTGGACATATCTGTCTCTTAAGGAAAATCTTGCTGATAGTAATCGTCAAGGGGATGGCAATGTTTAAACGGAAGATAAATAAGCAGGATGGATAATGGGTGGAAATAAAATTGTGAGCGTGAGCAGTATTTGGTTCAAATTTGTCCATGGATTAAATACCTATACAACTGTAATGTCATTTCCTACTACACCCTTTAATCCGCATAAGTCATGGTAATAATTTACGTTGTACGTTCGGGAAACTGTGGTAATTGTTTCTTCAGTAGTAAAAGGGAATTGAATGCTTGAACAACTCAGTGCTACTCTGCAGCTCAACTTCTGTTCTTCCTCAACGCCACACTGTATGAGTGTACTTTGAAGGCTGGACCCCGTATGAAAGCTCTGAAAAAAAAAAAATAGTGATGGAATTATCAATTAACTCGGTTAATAAATCGAACCTCTATCTAGGAAATCGCTGCTATTTTTTTTTAACTCCTGCTAAAATAAAGAAGATTATACTAATATCAATTTGATGTGTCACCGTATTTTTTTAAAAAAAGTAAATAACAACAAAGAAAATAGATCATTTTTGAATCCAATGTAAGAAAAGTGGCGTTTAAAGTTTTCATTTAGGAGTCCCCTGCTGATCCCTTCCAGTTTAACTTTTTAAGGGAGTTCTACGTAATTCTCATGTTTAAATAATGCTTATAAAGGAAAAGAGATTATAATCCCTCTCCCTTAAAAAAGAAAAGGTCATATTAATTTAAATTAAGAGTATGTATAAGGATAAAAGTTAAAGTGAGAAAGGAAGAGAGAATTTCCTTTTATTTATTTTTAGTTTTTGTTAAAGTGATATGAAATACATATATATGTGTTTGTGTGTGAAATAATATAAGTAGTAATATAGAGTGATCATCATTATTATGGTTTTAAATTATTTCATAAATTACATAGAATAAATATGTATATAGAGGTTATTTATCTTCTTCATGTATAAATATAAAAAAAGGATAAATAAATAAATAATAGTAGTGTTTTGTCTTAGAGTAAATTCAAGGCATTACATTGTCAATTTATTTGATGAGAAAATAAATAAATGTATCATGAACGAAGGCTTGAGCCATCTCGGACACAACTTTATATTTATTATTATTTATTTTGGGATTTAAATAATAACATTATTATGGAGGGTTAAAAGTTATTTAAATAATAATATTAAGTGTTGTCTAGTGGATAAATTGGAATATATATATTCCCATTCTCCTTTAGAAATAATTGTTGAAATAGTGACTAAATAAAGAGGTTATCATTATTAATGTTCCAACGATGATCTAATAATATTATTAATATTGGGCAATTTTGATGCTAGTATTAGTAATGTCTATATATATACTTCCTAAGGTGGTTGGGTAGTGTTTCAATATTGTTCTTACGCTAATGAGATAATAAATTGTTGTTAATGCTTACCAAGGCTTAAGAAATGAGGTTCTTGTTATGGTTCATTTGAATCCAATCTCGAGATCATTCTTTTGCAAATATGCCTAGGGGGTGTATAGGTATTGATAAAATAATACTAAGCCCACGTCTACTTGAGATAAAACTGAATGCTGCAAAGAGAGAGATGTAATTAAGAAAATAGATGATGATGGAGTTCATATCTTGAGTGGCAACAGTTAAGAACCCTATAAGCTAAATGTTATTAATAAAATTAATGTCGAACATGATAGTCAATAACATCAAGTGTGTGGTTGTTAATTGTTGGTGTTGATACCTGTATTTGTTTTCCGTGATAAAGTAAATTTAAAAAAAAAAAAAATCGGTGTTTTTCTAGCGAAAATTTTAGGCATGACAGTTAGGGTTAGTGTAAGGGTTAGTGTAATACCCCTCCTCTTACTGTTTGGATTTATTAATTTCTATGCTTTAACTTGATACGTTGATACTATGATGATACTATTATGGTTTGATTTGGTTGGTTTGAAATTTGATGATGTTATTCCTTTAGTGGACATGATCATTTGATATGACATTATTAGTATGATTTATGATACTCTGTGTGTTGATTGGATTATTGTTTATTCAAATAAGTGCTCATTAATGTTTTATATGTCGATGTGATGATTCTATGGTGATCATGTTAATTGAATTCAGTATTATTTTATAATGCACTAGTTTAATAATTAGTTATGATGCAGTAGTTAAGTATCATGTTATCTTATGATCAATTTGGTTAGAAATGTTAGTTCGTCATTGATATTGTAATTGTTAGAATAGAGTAGGTGAGAGGACAGTGTAGCATCACTCGTTCACGAGTGCCCTGCTACACTGCAATTCCTTCTCACGATAGGATGTTTGATTATATATATATACATGTGCTACTTGACGTTTATTTGTGTAATACCCCCATATTTCTGATACTATTTGCTACTATTGGTTTCTCTTATGTTGTTGGATTTGACATTTATGTGGTTTTGATTGATGCTTTGTGACGGTGATGGTCTGTATTGTTGTTTGGTGTGTGTGGATGCAGGGTTTAGTTAATTGTTGTGTGTGGCATTATTAGTATGATTTGTGATACTCGATGTGTTGATTTGGATTATTGTTTATTCAAATAGTGTTTCATTAATGTTTATATGTCAATATGATGATTCTATGGTGATGTTATTTAATTTAGTATTATTTTATAATGCGATGGTTAATAATTAGTTATGATGCAGTAGTTAAGTAATCAAATTATCTTATGATCAATTTGGTTAGAAATGGTAGTTTGTCTTTGATATTGTAATTGTTAGAATAGATTAGGTGAGTGGACAGTGTAGCATCACTCGTTCACGAGTGCCCTACTACACTACAATTCCTTCTCACGATAGGATGTTCGACTATATATATACATGTGCTACTTGACATTTATTTGGATGCAGGATTGCAGGAATAAGTCTTGATTCCACTTGCTTCGGCAGGATAGGGCGAGCAATAATTTAACCCAATGGGTAAAATGTTGAAAAAGGGAGTAGGTTTGGAAGTGTCCCTGTCCCAAGTCCGTCGTCTATTGTGAGTCGTTGTGTTATGACTGAAGTTTTGACTTTGTCTTTATGTAGTTTGACTATTGAGTATTTATTTAATTATTGGTTAGTGTTTAATTAATTAATCGTATTTCATAAAATAATTAATTAATGTTGCATTGTTATTTGATTTAATTGAGAGTTAGAAAAATGTTTAAATTAAATATATTATAAATTAAAAGTGATTTAATTAATTAAAAGTGCAAATAATTATAATTAAATTAATATTGTTGAGAGTAATTAAATATTATTTTTTATTAATATTAAAGTAGGAAATTATGTGAAGATAATATCTAAATTTAAATTAATTATCTCAATTAAAATTTTAGATAAGTGTGAGCTTTTAAAAGCTGGAAAAGGACCAATAAGGAAAGAGGCTTTTTGGAAAAGAAAGCGGAAAAAGATTTATTGATTTTAATTAGTGACTTATTATTTTGATCAGGGAATTTTATTCTGACACAAGTTTTTTTGCTCTGTGGTTGTTTTTTGGGATCTAGAAAAGAAAATTTTACTCTGCAAAAAAAAAAAAAATTAAAATATTCTAAACATAAGATAGTGGAGAAAAGATCGAGAAGGGCAGAGGATCTTGCACATTGTTTCTGAAGATTTGGATTGGGCATTGTTTCAGAAGTGTTGGTTTGGGTTTTCTGAGAAGCGGAATCTATAGTGAAAGGTTGATCTCGGCTTCTGACTTGTCTTATTCGGGAAGGAACCAGGTCGGCTTATTTTTCGTTCTTCATTATGTTATTCGTTAAATGCTATATTTGCACTCTAATACAGTGTTTGATTTTTCTTCTGCCACGGTGATTTTGTTATGCTTGGGTTATGATTATAAATCAGTATTGCTGGATGAAATCTCTGCTTTCCTTGGAGCTTTCGCTCTGCATGTCAGTCGTGTACGCCGTCCAAAGTAGGGGTATTCGATGTCGCTAATCCTTTGTCACTGTTTTATGCATTTTGATAAACATTTTGTTCCTGCTTATACTTTTGAGTCTCTAAGCCTTTTATGGCTGCATCTGATCGGCCCTCTTGTCAATGTTTTCCTTTTGGTACCCTGTGTTTTGAGCCTTAGTCCATCGAATATCCTTGCGGGGATTACCAAGTTGCCTAGTTGAATTTTGTTTGGGAGTCTTAATCTGTTTTAGCATGTAGCAATCTGGTGCTAGTCCACCTTTTTGACCGTTTTGCTTTGCATCATCGATGCACTCCACAAGAATATCATCATTTTTTTTAATGTTATTGTGTCAATGTTCTCAGATTCCCTTATCATTTATCATTCTCCATTTAAGGTTGAGCTGCTGCTTGGACATTTTATAGGTGAACCCCAATCTCCTTTATTGCTCATTAAAAATCAGCCTAAGGAGGGTACCTGCCACTTGGAATTAGTGAATATAGTCAATTTAAGGACTGTACATTCTTCTCCTTGAATGTGATGTGGTTCGATCTGATTTCTCTTCTCTGCTTGTAGAAGTCGGCCTTAATGATAGATGCATGTTTTGAGTTGAAAGCTGAAGTTTCTCCTAAGCCACCTGCATACTTCTCTTGCCTTTTTCAGACTCTTTCATTACTGCAGATCAGCTGTGGAAGATTATCATATCTACCACATGGGTGACATCCCTTGAATTCTTGAATCTCAAGTAAAGTTCTCTAATAGACCGCCGCGTCATCTTATGTTCTTCTTTTGTCCTTCGTTATGGGCCTGCTTCATTCGTTGTTCCCTTTTTAGTCATGCACTGTCCGTGTCTAAATGTTAATGATGTGAAATATGAGTCAATTTTTGCCAAACGCACTATACCCAGGTCGCTGCATTCTTGGTTTTTGAATAAGTACATATTGTTGGAAATACTCAGGCTGTATTCTTACGCCTTTGGTTAGGGTATATCCAAGTTAGTCGGTACTGGCATGGAGGTCAACCATGCACTCTTCATGTTTTTACTAGTATGTAATGCAATAGGGGCACTGATGTGTGAGGTAATCGCAACTCTCTCCCACCGGTGTGACGGCATTTGGTTGGAACCCACGTGAAGCTCATAATAATTAGATACTTAGCAGACTGCCCTATTAAATCACAGATTTTTGAGAGCTGCCTTGCAAGTCGTGGTTATGCCTATCATGCAGATCATTTTAGACCTGTAGACCTCATATCCTTGGAGAATTCGGTTCACTCTATGTCATGCTTAGGCGTCTTCAGTCTTGGGCATCGAATTGGACTTTATGCCGACCGAACGTAATTTCTTGAAATCTTCTAAAGTCTTTGCAGCAAACCTATTATGTGCGTAACCTAAAATCTCTTAGATTTAGTAAACAATCAGGGCATGAAACTCAGTGGAAAATCCTATGAAGTTTTGTAATAATTACGACACTCTTGTCTCCGGACAATATGCTAGGCATAGGAATAGTTTTGAATATTTATATGTGTAAGTTGCATATATACCTGTTCACTGTTTTGTAAACCATTTTGAAGTATTAAATATATATAAATATATATATATATATATATATATATATATATATATATATATATCGATACAGGGATAGATTTTATAAATACAAACATTTGAGTGTAGATTTTTAGTCAATTTATATGTTACAAGGATGTAAGCATTCTATGAGTATCTTTATTGAAATCTTATGATAAATAGAATAACTTTATGCATGTAAGTTTTGACGTGTAAAAGTTACTTTATATATTGTTATTTTGGAAGTCGTAGTCTGTTTTAAATATAAACATATTTGCATATATATGAATTGGAATGTGTAAATATATTATGATTTTAGGAAAAGAACAAAACTGCCTTTAGGATTTTAATGATTATGTTAAATTGGTTATGTAGATCTAGTTTGGTTGCTAGAAAAGATAGTTTTTAAATGATCAAGTGTTTTCATTTGCAAAGGTAAATTTAAAAAAAAAAAAAAATGAAAGATATTATTATTTCATACTCCTTAAAGTTTTCTACGTGCTTTGATTCACTATTGAGTTTGTGAAATTAATGTTAATTATTTACTTAATTTCTTGTGTGATGTAATTGTTTTTTTTTCTGTCATGTTTCTTTTATTCTCCATGTCGGGCAAAATGTGGTTAAGGGTCTATGTAAGTCTTCCAGAGAAGTTCTCTAGAGTGGGATGTTATGTGTAGAGGTTCATTTTGTGAATCGCCTTGATGTATTGTACTATGATGTTGTACCCGGTTTCCACGAACGGGGATTTGTGCCTCCTGAGAAACAAGAGTGGGTAATGAGATTTGTATCTCCTTTGGAAGGAGTGTGTGCTCGTATTTGTTTCCTCCAGTGTTCGGAGTGAGTTCCTTGTTTGTTTCCTCCTTGGATTGGAGAGTTTATGTTGTCTAGTTACCTATTGTGGTATTTTACCTTGTGTGTTGTCGATAGGAGAGTGGCTCTTGGCGGGGGTCCGGCACACAAAGGGGCGCCAGGGTAACCTACCTAGATTTTAACTAAGTGATAATCTAAAAGAATTAATGGGGAGCTTTCACACTAATAAAGATAAAGGATGTCTCTCTCGTGAAGCAAGTGAATGATAAGGCTCGAGATGAGATGGGGCGCATAGTTTTGCGTGAGGGTCCGGCGGCCGGTAGAGGCAAGCCAGGGTAACCCAGGATGGGGGTTCGGTAGCCTAGGAAGGTTGAGCCAGGGTAACTCATGGAAATTTATGCATGACACTCTTCCTATGTCGACAGTTAATCAGTTATTGTGCGATGTTCATGATCTTTGTTCTCTGGAAGCATTGTGACCTCGTGTTAAGTGATATTGTGTTTGTAGTTGTTAAGTGACTTGTGTTTATAGATGTAAGTGATATTGTGTCTATTGTGATTAAGTGATTGATTGATTTGTCTTTGGTTATTGTTGGAAGTAGTCTTTGATATTATGTCTTGAGTTTCATTGATGTTGTGATTATGACTTGTTGTTATGTTCTGAAGTGGTTTGTCTTTGTGCCTTTGGATTTGTCGTTGTCGAGTTTCTAAGTGGTCTTTGATGTTAAGTTGTCTATTTGGAGTTAGTATTGTGTTACTGTTAGGCGAGCTTGGTCGGGGACCCTTCCTTGTCTACTCTCAGCACGGGGGTGGTTGGGTGGAACGTGCTTCGCACCCCATTGGGTTCCCTCTTCTGTTGCAAATGTATCTTTTACTTGCAGGTTTTGGCGGATGTTGATGATCCACTGTCCTTATGTACCAGATTGATGTATATACTTCATATGTAATGTATTCATTGATGTTTTGTCTCCCTCGTGTGTTGGGATGACCTTGTTGTAAATTGTATATGTGATTATTGAGGTTGTATTTTTAGTCAATTGTATTCTTCTATCATTGGGATGTAATAATTATTCAGGCCATGTATTTAATCAGGATCATTTGTTATAGTTGGTTATGATGAGTTGTATCTATCGAAATATGTAACACTTTATATCTTTATAATTCCATGTATTGTCATATGTGCATATGTTATTAATATGGATATAGTTGATGGATATTTTAAATGATGAATGGGAATGAATAGATTTATGTAATAGATTAATTATTGTTATCTTATTATCGTTGTTATGGGTTAGTGTAGTCATGTCACTTCGTGTACCCCATTGGAACTAGTTGTGCCTCATAATACATTGTAACTTAACACATTGTTATAATACTTAAGTATGTTTATTAAATGTTCTTTTTTAAAAAAAAATTGTTCCGTTGTTATTAGTTCCTTTGGGGTTCGCACGGCGGGGCGTGACAATTTGGATGCAGGATTGCAGGAATAAGTCTCATTTCCACCTGCTTCGGCAGGACAGGGCGAGCAATAAATTAACCCAATGGGTAAAATGTTTGAAAAAGGGAGTAGGTTTGGAAGTGTCCCCGTCCCAAGTCTGTCGTCCTGTTGTAAGTTGTTGTGTCATGACTGAAGTGTTGTCCTTGTTGTTATGCATTTTGATTGTTGAGTATTTATTTATAGTTAGTGTTTGAGTGATTAATCTTATTTGATAGGATAATTAATTAAAGTTGTCTTGTTGTTTTGATTTAATCACGAGTTAGAAAAATGTTAAATTTAAATATATTGTAAATTAAAAGGTATTTAATTAATTAAAGTGCAAGAAATTAAATTAAATTAATATTGTTGAGAATAATTAGATATTATCTTTTTATTAATATCAGATTAGAAAATCATGTGAGGATAATACCTTGATTTAATAAATTATTTTGATTAAAATTGTAGATAAGTTGTGCTTTTAAAAGCTGGAAAAAGGACCAAAAAGAAAAGGGGATTTTTGAGAAAAGAAAGTGGAAGACCTTTATTGAATATTTATTTTGATTTATTATTATTTTTATGGGGAGATTATTCACACACAGAAGTTTGCTCTGTTGTTTTGGATTTGAAAAGAAAGATAGTTTTGGTTTGGTTTTTGGTTTTCGGGGTAAAAGTTATTGTGGGTTTGAAAGAAAAGATAGATTCAGAAGAACGTTGAAGGCCAAAGATCGAGAAAAGAGCTGAAGGCAGGAAGTCGAGAAGAGGATTCAGAAAGGATTATTCACCAGGCGAAGGACTCCAGGTTTTCTTCTATTATTTATTATTATTTCTGTTGTGCTTTGAACAATATCTGTTGGCTGTGTTTTGGAAAAATTTAGAGAAAAAAGCTCTGTGATTTGAAAATTTATTCATATGAAACCCTTGAATCTTTTGTTGAAAACTTTAGTGAATCTTTTTAAAATTCTTCAGTGAATCTTTTTAAAATTCTTCAATATAATTAGTAGTGAAATTTACTGTTTGAAATATAAATCATCTTTGATCGAGGGTTGAATTTGCATGTCGGATTTATATTGGATATATTGAAAAATCTATTTGTTATATTATTCATTTC
>VDFB02196967.1:18673-48884 GCA_007258455.2 Sequoia sempervirens
TGATTTTGATTAATTTATTTATTTTATGTTTGAAATATGGATTAAGCGATTTAGTTTAATTTTTTATTTATTAAATGTCTTGATTTTGAATATATTCGTGAAACTTAGAGATATGAGAATGATTTATTTTAACTGGATGAATTTGTTTATTATAATACCTAGATTATGAATACAACTGTTAAACGTATAGTAAGGGTTGATTATTTTATTCAAATGACTTTATTTATTGGAATTCTTTGATTAGGGAAGTTAATTGTGAAATTTAGACTAAATGATTGGGTTGTAAATACTTCAATGTTGGGAAGTGAATTTGATGTATTTGATTGAGTAAATGCAAGATTTAAAACTATGTTTGACTGGGTTTAGGAAACCCTAACATTAGATGTTGAGTTGCCCGGAATGCTTTTCTATCATGTTTCTTTCATTTTCCATGTCGGGCAAATGGGGTTAAGGGTCTATGTAAGTCTTCCATAGAAGTTCTCTAGAGTGGGATGTTTTGTGTAGAGGTTCAATTTGTGAATTGCCTTGGGAATGGTGTAGAGTTGTACTATGATGTTGTACCCGATTTCCACGAACGGGGATTTGTGCCTCCTAGGAAATAGGAGAGGGTAATGAGATTTGTACCTCCTTTGGAAGGAGTGTGTTTTTTTGTATTTGGTTTCCTCCAGTGTTCGGAGTGAGTTTCCTTGTTTTGTTTCCTCATTGGATTGGAGAGGTTATGTTGTCTAGTTACCTATTGTGGTATTGTACCTTGTGTGTTGTCGATAGGAGAGTGGCTCTTTGTGGGGGTCCGGCACACAAAGGGGTGCCAGGGTAACTCACCTAGAGTTTAACTAAGTGATAATCTAAAAGAATTAATGGGGATCTTTCACACTAATAAATATAAAGAATGTCTCTCTCGTGAAGCAAGTGAATGATAAGGCTCGAGATGAGATGGGACGCATAGTTTTGCGTGAGGGTCCGGCGGCCGGTAGAGGCAAGCCAGGGTAACCCAGGATGGGGGTCCGGTAGCCTAGGAAGGTTGAGCTAGGGTAACTCATGGAAATTTATGCATGACACTCTTCCTATGTCAACAGTCAGTCAGTTATTGTGCGATGTACATGATCATTGTTCTCTGGAAGCATTGTAACCTCATGTTAAGTGATATTGTGTTTATTATGGTTAAGTGATTTATTGATTTGTCTTTAGTTATTGTTGGAAGTAGTCTTTCATATTATGTCTTGAGTTTCATTGATGTTGTGATTATGACTTGTTGTTATGTTCTGAAGTGGTTTGTTGTTGTACCTTTGGATTCGTCATTGTGGAGTTTCTAAGTGGTCTTTGATGTTAAGTTATCTATTTGGAGTTAGTCTTTGTTATTTTTAGGTGTGCTTGGTCGGGGACCCTTCCTTGTCTACTCTCAGCACGGGGGTGGTTGGGTGGAACGTGCTTCGCACCCCGTTGGGTTCCCTTTCTATTGTAGATGTATCTTTTATTGTAGGGTTTTGGAAGATGATGTTGATCCAGTGTTCTTATGTACCAGATGTATGTTATACTTCAGATGTAATGTATTCCTTAATGTATTGTCTCCCACATGTGTTGGAATGACCTTGTTGTAAATTGTATATGTGGTTATTGAGATGTATGTTCAGACAGTTGTATTTTACTATCATTTGGGATGTAATGTTTATTCAGGCAATGTATTTATTCAGGAATGATCATTTATAAATAGTTGTGTTAAGTTGTGTTATATTTGTGGTAATATAAATGCTTCATATCATTATAGTATCTTTTGTTGTCATATGTACATATGTTATAAATATGGTTATTGTTTAATAGATATTTTAAATGTTGAAATGGGAATGAATAGCTTTATGTAATTTTTTAACTATTGTTTAATCTATTGTCTTGGTATGGGTTAGAATAGTAATGTCACCTCATGTACCCCAATTGGTCGTGCAACTTAGTATATTGTTATATTAGAATACTTAAGTATGTTTATTATATTCTTTAAAAAAAAATCGTTCCGTTGTTATTAGTTCCTTTGGGGTTTGCACGGCGGGGCGTTACAGTTAGTGTTAGATGATTAATTAGTGTGAGGGTTAGTGTTAGATGATTATTTATTTATTTGTGTAAGGGTTAGGGTTAGTGTTAGATGATTAATTAGTGTGAGGGTTAGGATTTAATTACAACTAAGATTCAAGTAGGGTGGGTTAGGGTTCAAATGATGTTCAATTAGGGTAAGGGTTCTAGGATAAAGTTTGGGGTAATGCTTAGGATTGGGGTTAGAATTCAATTAGGATTAGGGTTAGGGTTACAAATATGGTAAGGGTTAAGATTCAATTAAGAATTAATTAGGGATATAGTTAGGGTTTATATTCAATTAGGGTTAGGGTTAACTAAGGTTAGGATTAATATTTAATTATAATTAGGGTTCATTTAGGCTTAAGTTTAGGGTTTAATTAGTTAGGGTTATAGTTAGACTTAAGGTTAGGGTTAGTGTTTAGGTTCAATTAGGGTTACAACTAGACTTAAAGTTAGGATTAGTGTTTAGGTTCAATTAGGGTTGAATCTCAACAAGATAAGGGTTATGGTTAGGGTTAGGATTCTAAGATAGATCTTTACGCTATGATTTGTGTTGAATTAGGGTTAGGTATCTATTAGGGTTAGGGTTAGGAGTTATAAGTCACAATTAGGGCTATATTTGTATTAAGATTAGAGTTCGGAGTTATAAGTTAAGATTAGGGTCAATGTTAGAGTAAGGGTTAGGGTTAGGGTTGGGGATTAATTACTATTAGATTTAGGGTTTAATAAGGGTTAAGATTCAATTAGGGTTAGGTTCAATTGATGTTTAATCATGGTTAGGGTTCTACGATAAATTTTTGTGTTAGGGTTGGCGTTATAATTCAACTAGGATTAGGGTTAGTGTTACAATTACAAAAAGGGTTAAGATTTAATTAGGGTTTCTATTTTTAATAAATTTTCTCGCATAAAACTAATCCTAACTAAATATTTTTTTAATAATCCTAACTAAATATTGATGATATAACATTCTTTTATTATAATATTATAAATATACAAAAAATATATTTATATATATTAACTTAACATTTAAATATTAAATTGGGGTTGGGGCCCTAGCTTGGTTGGCTAAATCTTTCCTGTAGCAGGAGGTTGGTCACAAGTTCTAGTCTCCCCCACCCCCGTGGTACTAGAGGGCGTGTCGCACCAGCGCCGCCGGTCACGTTAAAAAGTTTACCAGGCACACCTACAGTTTATAGGGGGTCGTGCTACCCGATTCCTGCAGTCTAAAAAAAAAAAACATTTAAATATTAAATTATATATATTATTTTTAAAAATTGAATTACAAATATTTTACTATATCGGTATAAGTGGGGATATTTAACCTCAGAAGTTCATCATGAGAGGCCACAAAAACTATATTATTTTTCTGTATATTTATTATATAATAATATTATATTAGTATTTTTTGTTATATATTTACTATTATATTGTTATTTTTGTTTATATATTATTAATAATAATAGTAATATATTATTAATATTTAAATTATTATATTATTTATTATTTTTTCTACAATGAAAGCACATGATGCTCTTTATAATTTTATAATTTATAATTTTAGATATCCATCTTCAGGCACCTATGCACTTTCATGTGACAAATTGATTAAAAATAGGCCTCCACAAAGATGTCTCTCAAATTTTTTATAAATATTATTAAAAAATGATATATATATAAATAATTTTGATATTATTATTATATTATTCTAATTATTACAATATCATATTATTCTTAATATTAAATTATTCTCACTATTATATATATTAATATTGTTTTTGAATGTTATATTTAATAGAATATAATTATCCTTAATAATAGTTTTAAATTATTGTATTATTAAACTATTATGATTATATTATCATTATTATATTATTATTAATATATTATTCTTAATATTATATTATTATTAATATATTATTCTTAATATTATATTATTATTAATATATTATTCTTAATATTATATTAATAATCTTAAATTAGTATATAATATTTAGAAAAATACAGAAATAAGAAAACATGATTTAATTAACTTACCGATTAGCTAATTCCAGTCTTGTAAGGGTTTTCTTTTAAGGGTTTACAATTTTTCTTTTCTTAGAAGATCTTCAAGTGTTGACACGAATTTCCAAGCAATGAAGATGGTGATTTTTATTGGCTAAGAAAACTATCCAGCAGTGTGAATAAAAATAAATCGATTGCCACCTCTGCACTGTCAAAACGAATAGAGGTGAAATAAAAAAATCACTCTCGTACAGTGTGAAAAGGAATGCCAACGGTAAAAATAAATATCTCTAATATCTCTCCCGCAGAAAGTACTTTTCAAAACGGTCAAAAATAGTAATTCCTGCCACGTCAACTTTTTTAATAAATCTATGTCCATGTGTACGAGAAGAGTTCGAAGGAGTGGAAACCCATAACGGCAAGGAAAGCAGTGAAAGGCGGTGAAAATAGCCAAAAAATTTAGGAAATTTATGAACGACTGCACAGTACATGCACAGGTACTGCCTGTGGGCCTGCACAGCAACAAAAAAACTTTTAATTTTTTTTGGAGAGCGTCGACAAAATCACAGAAAAAGCAGCAGAAAAATTGCAAAAAATTATGAATGACTGAGATTCATTTAACTGTATTGCAGTTACTTGTTAACCGTTGATAGTGAAAATTGGGTTGGCTGTTTCCAAATATAATAAGCCTTCAGCGTATATATATGCTAGTTTATTTTTCAAAAGGATGAAATTCGTGCTGCCGTCAATCAAATGCCTTCAAGATCAACGGTTGCCCGCCATCCCATGATCGAGAATTGTAGGATGGCGATATCATGGGCGGGTGACACGTGTCCCATCTCTGGATCAAATTTGCATGACTATTCATCAATTTTCCTTTGATTTGAGCCATTCCTCGCCATCCCGCAATGGTGCTTTGGTTGATTGTGAAATCACAGGCGGCTACCACATGGACTATACAAGGTGGGGCCTGAGGAAATTTTCCATCTACCTAGTAATGTCCCCTTTCCCTTTAATGAATGTTTTTTTTTTCAGAAGGATGAAATTTGTGCTGTCGTCGATCAAAATGCCTTCAAGATCAACGGTTGCCCACCATCCTGTGATCGGGAATTGTAGGATGGCGATATCGGGGGCAGGGGACACGTGTCCCATCTGGGGATCAAATTTGTGTGACTGTTCATCAACTGTCCTTTGATCAAATTTGCAGGATTAAATCACACACATGGTGATGTTTGCCAGGGAGCTCAATTGGAAGACATTCCTCAATCCAGTTGGTCATAATTTTCCTCTAAGAAGAAAGTCAGCAAGACCCTGCAGATGTCTTATGTTCATGGAGCTTAATAAGTTTTAATAATTTTTAGTCATTTTAAAGATTTTTATTTTTTGATAAAGATAGGTATATTTAGACTTTTGATGGCTTATGTACAATTATGCATATTCTTTTATTTATTATATTTTTTGCAATATCATGTTAGTCTTGATTAATCACATTATTTGTTTGTCATTTTTATTTGTTTTGTTGAAAAATATTGTATCTTTACTTTACATCTATGATAATTTCAAAATTATCTAATTTAAAAATTATAAATAAAAACTTATTTTTATTAATCTCTTTAAGTACCTAGGTCCTAATCTTTTGTAGATTAATAACTATCTAAATAGCTATTTCTTTCCTTTATTTCTATAAATGTGTCTCATGTCTCTATTGAAATTTATGAGATGTGTATGTAATTCTTAGCACAACACTCTTAGAGATTAGGATTTATTTTCCCTCTATATCTATTTTCTTATTCTTCCTATTAGTGGCTAATTAAATCTTCATTGAAACCTATAAAGAGCTTGGGTCCTTCAATCTCAAAGCTTGTCTAATTTCTTGATGAGAATCATTCACATTGATTCCCAATATTGTGCTCCAATTGCAATACATTTATAAAATGCACTTGGTAATTTAGTATGTGGTCGAAATATTAGAGTAACAACAAATGGTTCTTTTCATTTTTGGCACATGATTGGCCATTTTTACTATGTTAAATTTTTATTTTCACTTTTATTTTCATGGTTTTCATGTTGTCAAATTTTCATACATTTCTTAGTCTTTTTAAAAAAATAAGTGAAGGTTTTATTAGTGTCCCCAATCTTGCTAAATATCATGTATAGAGAAAGTACAATATATAAACTACCAATTATAGAGTATAACAACAAAATGAATTTTAAAACTACTACATAGAAACAACATTTAGAATATTTCAAAATAGAGATACCATTCTCCTACAAATACTATGTATAGAAACCCTATATATGTAGCCACACTTTCACCCTCAAAATCAATAGAATAAATTCTCATACATTGTTTCTATAATGGCAAATAAATTATAAGATTTAAATTCAATAATGAATTTAGAAATATTAAATCAATCAAAATTGTTATCCAAAATACTATATAAGTAAATCTTAAGCTCAATCTTAAGCATAACAATAACCCTAAGTGAACACTTATCTAATTCAACCTTAACCCTAACCCTAATTGAACCCTAACCCTAATTAAACTCTAGCCCTGATTGAAATCTAACCCTAATTAAACTCTAGCCATAATTGAACCCCAACCCTAACCCTATTTGTTCCTAACCCTAGTATCTCACAAATATAGGATCAAGACCTTGCCAACTTTGGTAAACCTTATTGGATAGTGATAAAAGCTACCTTATCTTTCATTAAGGTAGAAATTTTTTGTTATACAACATGCCCCTTGAAAATTGGAGATAGGCACTGCAAAAAGAAGGTAAACACTAATGAAAATGGTCAGTGGTATTGTGGAAGATGTGATAAAAATTTCCCTAAATGTGATTATAAATATATACTTCAATGCAAAGTGGAAGACCATAATTCATTCACTTGGATTACAACTTTTGAAGAAGTGGCAGAAGAAATTATGGGTGTAACAACAAAAGAATTGAACATTTTGAAGCATGAAAAACAAGATGATGTTAAGTTTTCACACATTATACAAAAGGTCCTTTTCAAAAGATATATCTAAGTTAGTTAATGCCATTTTGTCATGATATACTTCTTTGATGCTGTCAATACTAAATCTAATGATTGATGAACATTTTTGCTTTTAAATTTATTGTTCTTGGTTGATTGTTGTTATAGACAAGTTGATATGATTTCAAATTTCAATGTGTACCCTTATATATGGGAATTGAGATAAACAATGACACAAACAATAATGAAATCAAATTGATTGCTTTCCAAATTCATATTCATGAAAATGTAAGCATTTTTTCAAGTCAATAGGCATCTTGATAAAGATAATTCTTGGCGTGTTTTACATATATTATTAATTAATATAGGTATGCTAGTTAATTAAATTATTAGCTATATTTTATTTCTATTATATATTGAATTGTTAAAAGATGTAAAATCTTAATACTAAATATATAGGAAAATGGTTAAAAAATTACATATTTTCAAGCCATCATTATATCTTTCTCTACTTATCTCTCTCTCTCTCCCCTCTCTCTATATCTCCTTATATAGACTATCTTTCCATATCTCTCTCTCTCTCTCTCTCTCTCTCTCTCTCTCTCTCTCTCTCTCTATATATATATATATATATATATATATATATATATATATATATACATATATATCCCCCTCTATCTCCTATCTCTATATATTTTATTTCTCCATCTATCTCTCTCTATATCTCTATCTATTTTTATCCTTTGCCTCTCTCATTTCTATATTCATCTCTACCTCTATCTATGGGAATACAAATGTAACATTGGACCTTCAAGATCCACCAATCTCAACACTACTCCCAACTATTTTTGAGCATTTAGTACATATTGTGTGCTAGATTAAGGAGCATGTGTCCAAAGCTCATATTTATTGATGCAAAATAGGTCCAAAGTCACAAATCTGAGGTAGAATTAGTTATAGTTTTGTAGAAAATTTCAAGTGCTACATAGACCAAAGATATTCCAGTTTTTTAGGAAGATCATGTCATCAAATTTGGCACTTCATCCACATTTGTATCTTCATCAACATTAACAAAAGCAAAGGTATGTACTTGAATCCCTTGCATTTAAATTTTTCTATATATATAAATATTTTAATATTTTCCCTCAAATCCATAATATATATATTAGTGTGTATTTATTTATTGCAATAAACAATTAACCTAAGTAACACATTAAGAATTCTAAGGATTTGTGCTTGGGAAAAATGCATAACAATTTTTTTTGTTGGATGTTGTGTTGTATAGTTTAGAAAAGCTCAAAATATGAATAGGATTTTAAGGCCATATATTATGGTAGCTTACAATGCAAAGAAGGAAGGAAATCTATTATCAATTTTAATCTACAATTTAATACCATATGAAAAACCACATGTAGTATTATCTAAAATTAATTCTTTACATATTAATTTTATAAAATACACATGTACCATACAATAAACTTCTCCCAAGAAAAGCCTAAGTCGAACATTAATTGAACCTAATTGAGATTCATAACTCTAATCATAACCTAATTGAACCCTAATTGTAGATTCATAACTCTAATCATAACCTAAAGAGGGAACACTTATTGAATAGTAGTCTGGTGTGCCATAACCTAACTTTTGAACTATGGTTGAACTCTAATCTAACCTAACACAAATTCTTATCCTAATTGAACCTTAACCCCAACCCTAACACTAATTCTTATCCTAATTGAGACCTTGCCCCCAACCTAATCTAGTTAAAAAAAATTTATAAAATTGTAGCAAGCTCATCTATACTTGGAGATTTATCCTTTTTATATTTTCTAATATCCTTTACAATCTCATCCTTAGAGATATGTCTAGTAGGCCAATCATTGTCTTCCTCTTTGATTTTCCTAGGGATGACTTGTGCACAATGATCTTGGGCTCTTTTTTCTGCACAACTTGGAATAGGGACCTTGATTTGGTAACATTGGAATCCTATTTTTCAATTGATAGCAGAGAATTTTTTTAGCAAGATCCTATCAATTAAATTTTTTAGCAAATATTAACTTCTTATATTAAAAATAATTTAAATATTTTAACACATGCATTAGATGGACCTTTGGTTTTTGATGATTTAGAGATATTATGTATTGATAATTGTGTGATTGAAAGGTTTAACAAATATAATTCATTTGGAAAAGCCTATGAAATCTAGGTTAAGCAAGTGATTAGATATGGACTCTTTTGCATTGAAAGAGGTGTAATATTATATAAGGAAATTGAGGGAAAAAAAAAAAGGAACTAAATAATGATCTCCAAATACTGAGAAAATAAGAATCTATCTAGAATTTAGTAATAATATATATATATACTCCATTGATACAAATACACCTTCAAAAAAAATTCTCATATTTATTTTAAATGTTTAGGTATGTTATTCATTACATATTTTTTAAATTTGTATACTTTTGGTATGGAGTTACTATTGGAAGGAGAATATAATTGTAAACTATATATGTATTTTAAGTAAATCCTATATCTTTTAGTATTTAAAATTACTTAAATAGTTTCCTCATTGATATCTTGTTTACTTTAACATATACACCATAATAGAAGTTCACATGCACATCAATCTTAGAGAAAAATATATATTCATGCCACCTTTTCATTACTATTTTTGGTAAACTTTGAATAGATTGTCCTTTGTTCAATAACAAGTCTACAAGTGGGATATTCTTGTGTGAATTAATCTCATGACATTACCCTACCTTGGATAAGATCTACTAGTGCAAACTTGACATAGTAATTATCAACCCTACACATTTAAAATTTAAATTCAATTTAAATCTTGACAACACCCTCCCACTAATCATTGTGAGCTTAGCTAATGCATGTTTATCTTGATTTGCATGTTGTATTTTACTTAAATAAAATCATTTAAGCATTTAAAATGATCAAATATTATTAGGACAATGAGGATTTATCAAAAGAAAATTTTCATTAAGAGAAATGTAATAACATTTTCTCATAACATATATCATCATGTCTCTAATCATTATTCCTATGTCATGGAATTGGTTTGGTTGGGGCTCTAATTGAGGAGAACAAAATCCTCACAATTTAGCACATTCCCTATAAATGTTACTAAACACTCCCATATTCGGGGTTCAAATACTAGAATCCAACACCATTTCAAATTCTAAAGCATCAATTATTTGCTAGATTGATTCTTATGGCATAGATTTATATTTGCACACTTGGTTAGGTTTCTCAGTTATGGATTATGAACGAAAGCAATGCTTTGAGACATTTATTCTTGATATCCCAGGATCTAAATGAAGATAACACAAGCCTCACAATTTAGTAGATTTTGTAATACTATGTATATTCACTCTTATTATATTAATATATAAATATATAGGCTTACCGCCTTTGCTTTAAAAAATGATGTTTTGTAAACATTGTCAATCCATAATAAAGTGTAAATTTTAAAAGGTAAAAATCAATTTCAAAAATTAATTTTTTACTAGTTGATTATTGGAATTATAGATTGAAGCTTGTAGACAGTTTTATTTTGTACACATGTTGTGAACCAAAGCAAGAACACTTAATTAGCATGTTAAAGCATTTATAAAAATCAAGTCCAAACCTCTTTTAACACTATTCATCAACATCTACATCTCAAAAATCACATTTAATTCATTTTAATTTAAATATCAATCATCTAATATAAACATAATATTATTTTTAAATAAAACATAATAAACATTTTTCATTAAAATAAAAATTAAATATAATTAACATTAATAAATATTATAAATAAGATATAATCTTTTAAAAAAAAGTTATTATTAAAGTTATAAGAAAGATAAATCTTTTCTATTTCCTAACAAAGAAAATGAACTGATACTTTGTAATATAAAAGGAACACTCACCATAATTCATGTAATGAAATGAATGTGGAATTAAGACTAAATCCCCCAATCCAATGACCAAGCAAATGTGTAAAGTGGAAACAGAAAACGCGAATAGCTATGGAAGGAGAACGGGAACGAGAATGGCAAGTGTAAACTGTAATGGTGGAGTACTACGGAAACATAGATTTGAAATGGTGTGGTTAAAGAAATGCTATAGAAATGAGAGAGAGGTTGGGTTAAGAGGGCCCCACATGGTGCCAGACATCTAAGGGAGTGTACCCTTAGAGTGTGTCGGTTAAGCCCGACCCTCATATAATACCTTGCATTATGGAGCTCAATTCTCTGATATATTACTACTTATCAAATTCTTTGTAAATAATTGTAAACTTATGACTCCATCTAAGCATTTAATTGATTTTCTTGAATCAAAGCAAAAACATAGACACATAATTGAACAAATTCTCAAAAGAAGAATGACAACTTCATTAACATTTCATTCAAAATTCACTCAAATCCACATAAGGAGAGAAAATATATTAGAATTATACATTTATTCATGCTTATAAGTCATATCTTCATACAATTTAAGATAATTTGCATATATTCATCCAAAACTCAAAACAGGCTATCTATTCTATTCTGTCATCTTGGGGTTTTAACAGCCAATGGCACCACAGATATCACTTCCTCATCAGAGGACAGATATCTTTCTACCCATATATTCAACTCAAAACCTAGCTAGAGCTTTCATCAGTTCTCTCCCTACAAATGAGCCTTGAATTCCCTTTTATATGACAAGGGAACAGCTTAAACGGGGCTCAAATGTAATTTCACCACAAATTCTCATTTGAACAAAATCTCCATTGCATTTGAATTTCATTTCAAAACTTCCCACCACGTTGAATCGCAAAACATTATAGTGCATGGACTGAGTGGCGTAAAGAATAGGGGTACAAATTGTCATCAAAATCCCCTTGTCGCTATCCACACAAAAAAACCAGGCAACCAAATTGCCACGAAGGCACCACAGCAACTTCTTATTTACCCGCCACCCTACCCTTGCCAACACTCAGAACCTAGTATACACGCCCGCTTCTAGTTGTTGCCCAATACGGTAGACTCTCAGCCTCATCTTCTTTCTTGTCCTTGCCAAATACAGTTCGAGTCAGTCCACTTGGGGTTTTAATTTGAACAAAATCTCCATTGCATTTGAATTTCATTTCAAAACTTCCCACATGTTGAATCTACAAAACATAGTGGGGCACAAACTGGGGAAAGCTAAAAGAAAAGGGAACACAAATTGTCATCAAAATCCCCTTGTCGCTATCCACGCAAAAATGCCAAGAAACCAAATTGCCACGAAGGCACCACAGCAACTTCTTATTTACCCACCACCATTCCCTTACCAACACTCTGACCCTAGTATACACACCCACTTCTAGTTGTTGCCCAATACGGTAGACTCTCAGCCTCGTCTTCTTTATTGTCCTTGCCCAATATGGTTCGAGTCGGTCCGCTTGGAGTTTTAACAACCAATGGCACCACATCTATCTCTTCGTCATTAGAGAACAAACCGTGATTGAAGAGAGGTAAATACCGACAGTAGTCCAAGTCATTCTTGGTTACATCATCAGAAGTGTTGCTCGTAAGGTCAATGGGCGAGTGTTGGCATCTAGAGGAGCCATGCCGCCCATACCTTATTTTCCTACCAACACTAATAATGGAGCACACCGCCGACCGCTTGCCTTTGTCATCTACCAATTGAGTAGCAATGTCCTGGAATTGCAACCTTCTACTGTATCTAGTGGGCACAAGCCTGGACTTGTCAACCAAAGTACGTTCCTAAATAGTAGGACTGAGCTTTTGTGAGCTCAAACAAACAGACCTACTTATTGACCTACTCATTTTCTCTTCTCAGACAAGCACTCAAACTTGATTAGACTCAACCCACAAAGTGATCTAACTACTACAAGAATGACACTATTAGTAGTAAATTCCTCTTCTATTTATTGTGCGGGGTAATGGCAACCTTCATCAATGCTTAGTAAAAACATGCATGTGCAAACATGGCAATTTGGCAGCGTATGTACTGTCACCGTTTAACTAGAGCTACATGAGAATACAAAGATCACCCTTCATGATTGCCAACAACAACATCTTCACACAAATTGAGATCGACGTGTCTCCACAAGCAAGGAATAATTCATTAATGCTTCACCAACCTTCATCTTCCTCTTGCCAGCTAGAACAACAGAGATTTACATTAGCTTTTGATCTTCGTTGTCAATCTAAAACCATGGATTATGAGCTCAATAGTGGAGATTGGGCCCCACATTCCATACAGGACACACATCTGCCTTTTCCTGACCTCACGCCAAATAACAGGGTGACACCTTAGGTCTACGAGTTGGCGGGGTACGATTGAGATCTTCTCCCATATCTTCAAATCTAGAAAACCTATACATTGCACAGTTAGTATTTAATGAAAGGCTTTGGCTAAGCCGTCGGAGACATGACCACTGGAGTTAATGGCTTAGGCTTACGTCACCAAATTAAAATTAAAACCCAACTTTGATTTTAATGCTTTATTTCCTCTGTAGGGTTTTATTTCCTAAGTCTCAGTTGGACCCATTAAATTCTTATCCCAACCCTAACAGGAACAAATGATTAAGCTAAGGATTGTATTTGTTATAACTTTAGTTCTAGAGAATTCTTAATTACCAATTCTTATTTATGCATTTGTATATGAATCCAATTGAATGCCTTTCCATATCATTATGGAAAATTTTATTATTGCAACCCTAACTCTAACACTAATTAAACGAACCTAACACGATTGAACTTCATTATTGTAACTAACTCTAGCACTAAGGTGAGCGTAATGCGTAACCCCTAATTGTATCAAAACCCTAGAGAACTCTAATTGAACCCTAACCTAAAATAGACAATAACCCTTACCTTAATTGAACCCTAGCGCAATCCTAGCCTAATTTACAGACCCAACCTTAACCATGACTAATTAAGCCCTTGTTGAATTATAACCTAATTAGTCCTAACCCAAATTGAATGCTAGTGAACCTTAACCTATAAGTGAATGGCAACCTTAATTAACTCAACCATAATCCTATTTGAATTTTTGACCCTAATCATAACCATAATTCAACCCTAACTAATTGAACCCTAACCTAAACATGAGTTCAATTAAGTTTAAGGTAAATAGAGTTGGGCTTCTAATTAAGTGGGTATAGGATTCTATTAGGATAGGGTTGGGGTTGGGGTGAGATTAAGGTTCTATGATAGAGCTTGGGGTTAGTGTTAGGAGTTCAGTGGGGCAGGGTTAGGGTTATGGTTCAATTAGGGTTTCATTAATGTTAGTTTTAGAATCATAGTTATGTTTAGGGTTGGATATAAAATTAGAGTTAGGTTTGAAGTTAATTAGTGTTATTTTTAGGGTTGGGGTTATGGTTAGACTTATAATTAATGTTAGTATTGGAATTAGATTCTATCACTTCAATAAAAATAATCTTCTATATTAAATTCATTCAATTTTTTTTTGAAATTATATAATTTAAAATATTTTCAAATTTACCTATGTTGATATATGAGAGATATAGAAATCTAAACTCTATACAATTTATAGTTAACTTGACATTGTGTATAAAAGGTTTAGGATGAATGTTATATAATATAACAAGAGGTCTTGAGGAAGGCTTGATGAAGTTCGCCATAAAGTTTTTTTAGAATAGTTTTTGTTTGGCATTTGTTGTGTATTGCAAAGGCACGAGATCAAACATCGAGAAATCTCAATTGAACCTTATGTGATTTTGTTGATTGTAGAGTAGTGGACAAAAGCATTGCAATATTCATTAGACTAAGACCACAAGGTAGAGGATTAATTGATGAAGTTATTCTTGAATCCTCTTCATAGGAAACATGACCAACTAATTGGTATTCTCTTTTAGCACTAGGATCATACAAAAGTAGAAACAATAGTTTTAATTTGCTATATATATATTTTTATTCAAGGGGTAAACGCTTTTGATCGGAGCTATGAACCAGATACAACCATTCAACAATACCACCTAGCCCAGGGTTTGAAGGCTTTGTGGAAAAGAACAACAATTTTATAAACCAACACACCATGCCAATACCGGCTTAATTTGCTATATAATAACCATCTTTTACTTACAAACTTTTTTTGAAAAAGGCAGTTAGAAGGTGTCATACCTCTACTGCATTTAAGCCAAGATCAATTAGTATTGCACCAGGTTTCAACCAATCACCATGAACCAAATTTGGCTCACCTACTATCTAGAATCACAACTACTTACTACAGACTCATCACTGTTTGAACTGATGTTTATCTAGGGTATTAATTGTTTAACTTAGACATTGATGTGTATACCCTTAACTTCCAAATCTTCTTGTCTCATTTAAATTTTTGTCGACATCACTATCTCTGGATAAGTCAACCAAATTCTAAGGTCATCTCTAGATGGGCATGCTCTCTGCCAAATATGATGAACTAGGGCATGAATGAACTAAATGTGTTACATATCCATCAATGTTAAATTATTTGGATGATCAAAAAAACTTCAAGAAATTGTAGACATAAAGAGAAAGATCAAATAAAAATAAATGAGATACACTCTTGACAATCTTTGTTTTGGATTTTCATTGCTATTTGGTTCTATTTTATATTATTTTCAAAATTAGAAGCTTTTTTATTATGATCAATTAGAATAGACTCTACAAGAAATGCATAAATATATTGTCTTGTGTAAGAAGCCCACGAATAGAAATAATAATTTGTTGATAAAATCACAAGAGATAACTCTTTGCCCGATCAAACACAAATCTCTAGATTTTCTGTGATCAATAATTATCGCAATGAATCGAGCGGTAGTATCAATCTTAGTTCAATGATATATGTCAATTTCAAATTCATAATTAACAATAAATTTTAGATACTCCACACTAGACACTAAAACAAATTGAAAAGTTATCTTTATTTGCATCTCCTCTAGAAACTCATCTATCTTGTAAGTCAGGTAACATCTGCAAACACTATGTACTGGCTTGTGCTGCTAGAATTGGAAGTCATGTAAATTTTTATAACATACTGGCTAGTATAAGTTCTACACTAAGGGCCTCTACCATTTTGATGGAAAAAAAAGCATGATAATGGGTCTCTTTAACTTAATCCCCTAATTTATGAAGAAGACCCTATGGGGGATGATTAATCGAATTGAAAAAGAAGACAATTCATTATTCAATTAGTACTCCCCTGGTTGAAGTTGAAAAGAGGTATATGCAGTATAGAAGTTGCCAAGTCAACTTATTAAAGGCTTTGGACATATCCAATTTGATAATCATTCCAGAATAACAGTAAAATTTTGAGAGATTGAATGGTTCTCTTGGTGTAGGTGGATTTGCAAGGTGTACTTTACTCTGAAGCATTCTCATGAGGTCAACCTGGCCGAGTAATAAATATGAACAATATCTAAGGTATATAGAAATAAATGTCTTGTGTAGATTTCAACAAGGGGTCTTTTAAACCAAATTGGCATCTAGCATGGTCATGACTTAAAATTAACCAACACCCTTATTGTGCCTACCCTTTATTGAACCCTAATTTAAGCCTAACTCTACCACTTACCATAGCCCTAACCTTAGCTCCAAGTTTTATTCTAGATTAATAATTTTAATCCTAACTTAACATTAACCCTAACCTTATTTAAACAATAATCATAACCCTAATTAAATCCTAATTGAACCCTACTTGAACCTTAATCTAAATGAACCCTAACCTTAACCCTAATTGAACCATAAACCTAACTTTAATTAAACCTTAATTGTAAACTAAACTAAAATAAGCCTAATTGAACCCTAACTGTAACTTGAACTTGATTCTAATCATAACACTAATTGAATGCCAACCGTAACCCTAATTGAACTCGAACCCTGACTCTAATTGAACCTTGTTGTTGGGGTTAAATTAGGGTTCAATTATCATTCTAGTTAAACCCCAATTGTAAGATTAACCAAAATAAGCCTAAATAAACCCTAACTATAACTTGAACTTGACCCTAATCATAACACTAATTCAAACCATAGAAGTATGACATACCATAAAAATTCAAGTTTAACCAACACTCTTTCAACATCCAGTTTGCTTTTAGTCATCAACATTAAGATAGAACTTCTGACACCATTAAGAGATATAAATGTTCCGACCAAATTTGTATTACATCGACTACAATAGTGGTGTACCATGTGAAAACTCTAGGTGTTAATAATAGTAATATCTAACCCCTTTTATAGATTATGCCATTCACCTGACAATATTTTTAGATTATGACATTCTCAATGGAGATTAGGCAATCTATTGATAGACGTAATCAAGGATACTTATAAGCATGATATAATGATTTTACTCCAAATGAGAACAGTGGCATGGGTACATTAGTTCACATCATCATTTGTGACATGCTCATCTAGGACTACATTCAAAAAAAATTTCATGCTTCTCTACATATGCTGTCAAGTCCATCTAAAGGAAAAAAATTGTTTTAGTCATAATACAATGTTGTGGTCTCTAGGCTCAATGCTATTATAACTACTTTCAAAATCTAGGGAAAACTAAGTTGCTCGAATTCACTATGTTATCCAATAGATATAAATTTTTGAAACAATTTAAGGATGATCATGCTTGATTTGTCAAAAGATAATATTTTGATAAGATTATAATATTACATGATGTTATAGATTAAGAAGCATAATTGTACTTGTGTAGCCAAAAAATTTTGAGGATGAGGTAGTTTATTTTTTATAGTTTAGAATGAACACGTGTGGATGAAAGGAATTGAGAGGAATAGAAAGAGTTTGTTTAGGTAAACATAGTTACAAACAATCTGCACAGTTTGTCAAGTTTTCCTAATTGATAAGTAGGTATCTACTTGAATATTAACTTATAAGGTTGAAAGGAATTGAGATGAATATGGATAGCTACTTATGCTTTCCTACTTAACAAGTAGAGGAATCAATTAAAAAAATATAAAACAAATATTTCTTAAAAATCTATATTTGACTTAAATATTAAAATGCATATATTTAATTTTTATGTTCTTTGAAAATTAAAATTTGTTTTGAAGATAGTTTTTTTTTCTAAAATAATTTTATGTGGCTCAAACCCATATTCTTATGAAAAGATCTTGAAGGAAATTATGTTTTTCTTATAAAAAAAATAATCTAATAATTAAAATAATTTTTCTTTATATTATTTCCTCTAAATTATTTTACTCAATCAATTTATTTACAATTTTTAAAATCATATACATTTCATTACTTCAATAAATTAAAGTTTAATATTTTATGATAATATTTTTATTCAAATATTAATATAAAAAAGGGAATCATGTCAATTTTAATTTATATAGTTATAAATATATATATTACTAATTAATATGTAATGCCCCGTCTTAATAACCTAAGAATGTTGCAAATGTGTTTAAAGGTGTAATAATTTTTTTTTTAAAGTATTAATATTAAGTTAATTAATTGCATACATTCGTTAAGTTACTAGACGATACACTACTTTGAGTTTTCCATAAGTGACTTAAGTATTTCGCATTGCATATATTAATTAGTAACATTAAACATTTAAAGATAAACTTTGCATAATATTGAAATTTCCATTCAAGATAACATAATAAAGTACATACATGTTTTTCCATACATTGCATTTGATAATATATACAATTCTCATCCATTTGATGAGGTAGTTCAAATAATAATTACAATTACATTGTTCACCTCACAACTTTTGAGGGATGTTTAATAATACAAGATTTACATTATACAATGATGAAAGTACACATAAGATCCAAGTGCGAGCTCTCCATCCATGAAGCTCTAGAAGTCAAGATCAAACTGGGGACCCAATGGAGTAAGGTGAACGTTCCACCCAACCATGTGGTACCCGTAGGTCCACCCCCGTGCTAGGAGATAGTAATAAGGTTACCTAGACCTAATCTACTAACCCTAGACACTAGT
The DNA here is from genome assembly GCA_007258455.2 of Sequoia sempervirens. Taxonomy (NCBI): domain Eukaryota; kingdom Viridiplantae; phylum Streptophyta; class Pinopsida; order Cupressales; family Cupressaceae; genus Sequoia; species Sequoia sempervirens. The sequence continues at coordinate 37,681 of VDFB02196967.1, forward strand.
ACAAACAATCTAATGGTTACATTGCTTCCAGATTTAGACAATTGAATGTTTTAGAAATACAAGGTTTAACTGTTATTCTAGGTGGAGTGTCATCACAACATTGCAAAGGTTACCCTGGTGTTTCTTCCTAGGTTTCGGCCCCCAATCCTTGGGTTACCCTGGTAATCTCTTACGAAACCCGGCCCCTATTGCATACTGTTGCAGAATCAAATGTCTTTTAAAGGAGCAAGACATCGATTTTCCATTCCAGGCCTTCTCAACTTATACTCATGACTGTAGTAGCTCAAGAGTCATAAGTGAGGCATTTAAATCTTGTTAAGTGTTTTAATCTAACTACTATGTTCTTTAGTTTTCATTGACTTACTAACTATTTGTAAGTTACCCTGACACCACTTTGTGTGTCGGCCCTTACAAATAGCCACTCCCCTAAACATAACAAGGGTTTTCTAAATTTTTATGACTAGGGTTTACCAAGTGTACAAAATACATCTCACAATAACAAATAGACCATAACAGTATCAGACACCATGTTTACTCTTGCACAACCCAAGTCAATTTAAGAAATACTTTTGAAACAATAATACACCCTTTCTACACAATTCATTCTGGAAGACTTGAACAATTATAACTTTCCCATTTTGCCCAAAAAAACACAATAAAGCAAATCAAGGAAATTAAATATCTATAGTTCGGATATACTAAATCCTCTCAAGCATTAATTTAAAAATACCATAATTATTCTTCTAAGGTTTTAATTCACCTTCCATGCAATACGAAAATCAGATCTATAATTAACCCAATTTCATAACCATAAATTATTATATTAAAAATTATATAACTCCAGATAAACAATCTATTTATAGAACAAATATCTCAATCATGATAACTATTTATTATAACATAAAAATCTAGATAATTAATAAATTAATTCTTCTAATAATCATCCCATTTAACAAAATAATATTTCTTTCCCTTTTTTTTTAAAACAATAAATTTATTACAATTATATATATACATATATATATATATATACATATATATATATATATATATTTATATATATATATATATATATATATATATATATATATATATATTATATATATATATATACACATATACATATAATTATAATAAATATTTATGAACTATGAATTTATATTATATATAAATCAGATTTCATAAATAATATATCAAAATCCGCATTATGTTTATAAAGCGCAAATTTAAATCAATACACAGTAAAATTCTAAATTCTAAATTTTTGTTTAGGTTTCATAGAAAACAGGGTAGGGCTTTCCTGCGGCCTTCCCGTGGGAAGGACGCAGCCTTGGTGGGTTGCGCCCACCACTATTAACTATGGGGAGGGTTTCGGCCCTCCCCTACATACTATAAAAAATTTTTAAAATGCATTTCCAAAATTCGCCCGTATGGTGGATAAATAAAAATTGAAACTTCCAAAATTTTATAAATATTATGATGAATTTCGTCTGGAAATAATTATTTCCGTACAACAATTTTATAAAAAAAATGACATATAAATTCACATAAATTCACAGCAATATATATCTTAAGATCTTTCAAATACAGAAAACATATTCTGACAAAAAATTTCTACATAAATTTGAGAAAACTTATTACTATACAGGGTTATTTTTCTTCACAAATTTTCTATTTTATTTCAATAGGATCTTCCAATTTTAATACAATAAACATTTATTCAAAAATTAATTTCCCCAATTCCCTTTTTAAAAGTTTTCACAGAGGTTTGAAATATGACACAGAAAATTTATTTTCTATCACAACTAATATTCTTCACAGTTCCTTTCTACTATTTAAATAAAATTTTACCAAATTCCCAAGAACACAGCAATACAAAGCAAATCTTTTCTCTAACTTTTAAAGAAAGAACAAACAAAACAAGAAAAATACCTGTACTATAATAACTGCTTTGTAGGAAAATTCCTTTTCCCCTAGCGTAGAATCCCCAAAATCTTCTTCAAAGAAAATCCCAAATCCAGAAGCTTTACCAACCACCAAGAATCCTTTGGAGGATCTTCCACGAAATCTACAACCGGATCTGAGAGATAACAACTTCTACGAAGTTCACTTTTGGCAATGGGTTAAATTTTGCAAGGATTCGATAATTTCCAAGTGAGAAAAATTTTTTTAACAACCCGTGTTTTTCTAGAGATCCAATATCTTACGTAACCAATTTTTTCTCAACAAGAATCATTTTAACACAGCGGCACACATGTAGAAGGGTTACAAAAATATCTTGCTATCCACTTCTCGGCAATCTTGCCAATTCAAATTTGCGTAAATTTTAATTTATTTAATTTAGAATTTTAAAACTCAATTTGGAGTTGCATGCATTTTATTTTTGTTATTTTCTAATTTCAAATGCAATATAATTTACACACTTAATAATTTAATTTAATTTATTTATTTATTTAATTAAAATAGTTTAATCCTTTTAAGATCAACTATTTAACCAAATAAGCTAATTAATGAATTAAATTATCAAGCAAGTAATTTCTTCCACATTTAAACATTAATTAAATAATCAATAATTTAAAACACAATAAACTACCATTAAAAAATTAACCAAATTTAACTTTCAACAATTCATTCAAACAGAAAATGACAATACAACCTATGACTCAAACTAAAAACAAACAATGTACTAAGACCAGGATTATAGACTAGGCTAGGATAAACCAAACTACTATCTCCTGATCAACGTATCCGTTGAGTCTTGACACGCTCAGACCTAAGTACCCAGGTGGAGTTGGTGTCATGTACCTACAAATTCTGCAACCAAGCAATAACATGCATACAAATATATATATATAAAGCATTAAATAGGCACACCATGCAGAGAAAATCACAGATATCGCAGGGCACTCGCAAGCGAGTGATGCGATTCCATTCTCCACACCAATACACTTCACAGCAAACTGATGAAATAAATAGCTGTTAGTCCATTATAGCATGTGCATAATAATAATCAATTGAAAGTAAACAACTACGCTATCTCAAAGCATAACAGAAATCAAACATTGCAATTATAATGTATCATCATGTCACAGAATAATCCACTATCGCTCAAAACCAGCGATCAAAATATCCAAACAAAATATCATAGGTCTAACAATGTGAAAACATAACAGCAGAAAGCATAAGCATAAATGGAGGGGTACCACATCCTCCCCCCCTAGGATCAGGCTTGCTCCTGAAAGCCTACGAACAGATAGGGATAAAGTTCCCTCATGCGTGTCGCATCCTCCCAGGTAGCAGAAGCCTCATGGCTAGGATCCCATTGGACCCTCACCTAATCAACGTCTCGACCCCTGAGACCAAGCATCCGGTGCTGTAGAATGGCCACGGGCTCCAAATCCAGCTGCCCGTCCTCTACCTGTAATGCATTCCAATCAAATACATGAGATATGTCAGGATGATATGGTCTAAGTATAGATACATGAAAAACATCATGAATACGAGACAAACTGGGTGGTAAGGCGAGTCGATGCGCCATGGGACCAATTCTCTCTAAGATCTCGAATGGTCCAACGAATCAAGGCGCAAGCTTAGAGTCTTTTCTGTAATGGATTGGCCTCTTTCGCAGTCGCACACGAAGAAACACTCTATCAGCAACAGCGAACTGTCGGTCTATCCTATGCACATCGGCATATTTCTTTTGCCTATCCTGAGCTACTATCAAATGCTCTCTAATACGGTCAACCTGTTGCTCCATGTCTCGAAGCATCTCAGGTCCAAGTAATACTCTATCCTCAAGTCGATCCCAACTTAGTGGAGTTCGACAAGGACAACCATATAATGCCCGAAATGGTGGCATACCTATGGAACTCTGATATCTATTGTTGTAAGCAAATTCTACTAAATACAGATAATCCTCCCAACGTGATTATTGGTCCATTACGTACATCCTAAGCATATCCTCTAATATTTGGTTAACTCTTTCTGTTTGTCCATCAGTTTGAGGATGATACACTGAACTAAAGTTCAACTGTGTACCTAACGCATGTTGTAATGAAGTCCATAAGGCTGAAGTAAATACAGGATCTCTATCTGATATAATCCTACAAGGAATCCCATGTAATCTAACGATGTCCGCCATGAATATCCTAGCTACGGATGAAGTGTTATATGATGAACATACTGGAGAGAAGTGAGCTACCTTAGTCAAACGGTCAACAGTTACCATAATGGCATCATGTTGACGTGATGACGTAGGTAACCCTACAATAAAATCAATGGATATAATGTCCCATTTCCACTCGGGAATGAGATGTGGCTGTAATAATCCAGCAGGATGATGATGCTCAGCTTTAACTCACTGGCATTCAAGACATCTCGATACATAATCAGCAATATCATGTTTCATACCAGGCCAGAAATACAATTGTCAAAGATTGGCATGCATTTTCTTGACACCTGGATGAGCTGAATATAGAGCTCGATGAGCTTCAGTCATTATTAATGTTCGAAGACTCAACATGTGGTACATAAATATGACCTAAATGTCATAATGTACCATCCGATTTTAAGACATAACCTACAAATCGACCCTCTAAAGGTCTACCAGATTCAATCTCTGACCTCACTTCCTGATATAATCTATCAGTAGGAAGTGCAACTACTATTTGACCTCTCAAATCTACTTCAAGAGTAGTAGCAGAGATCTCATGTCGACGTCGGCTAAGCGCGTCAGCCACTATGTTCTCTTTTCCTTGAACATATTTCACTTCAAAATTGTACTCACACAAGAACTCCATCCACCGTCTTTGCCTAGCATTCAAGTTAGGTTGCGTAAAAATGTATTGCAAACTATGGTGATCAGTATGAAGTTCGAAACGATGACCTAATAGAAAATGCCTCCATCGAACTAATGCATGCACTACTGTAGCTAGTTCTAGGTCATGAGTAGGATAGTTTAATTCGTGATCTTTGAGTTTGTGAGACTCATAAGCAATCACATGCCTATCTTGCATCAAAACTGCTCCCAAACCCTCTAAGGATGCATCCGCACATACTGCGAAATCCTTAGTAGGATCAGGAACAATGAGTATAGGTGCATTAGTCAACTTTTCTTTAAGAGTCTGAAAAGCCAACTGACACTGCTCTGTCCAAACAAACTTCTTTCCTTTCCTTTGAAGAGAAGTAATAGGATGACTGATTCTAGAAAATCCCTCTACACAACGCCTATAATAACCAGCTAGACCCATAAAACTACGAACTTCACCTACATTAGTAGGTGCGGGCCAATCTACAATAGCTTGGATCTTTGAAGGATCCACAGCAATACCTTTACCAGATATCACATGTCCAAGGTATTCTATTTCAGTTTGAAAGAAATCACACTTCTTCAGGTTTGCATACAACTGATTTTCCCTTAAACATTGCAAAACATGTCTTAAGTGTTCTTCATGTTCCTTCATGTTTCTCAAATAAACTAGTATATCATCGAGAAATACCAGGACAAAGCGATCAAGGTATGTACGAAAAACACCATTCATTAAACTCATGAATACTGATGGTGCATTCGTTAACCCAAATGGTACTACTGTGAATTCGTAGTGCCCATAACGAGTTCGAAAAGTAGTTTTATGAATGTCTGCTTCAGCTATTCGCAATTGATGGTAACCGGATTTCAAATCGATTTTAGAAAACACATTAGCTCCCTTAATTTGATCAAAAAGATCATTGATTCTAGGCAAAGGATAACGATTCTTAATCATAACCTTGTTCAATTGACGATAGTCAATGCATAACCTAAGAGATCCGTCCTTCTTTACGAAGATCACAGGTGCTCCCCAAGGGGAAACACTTGGACGAATAATTCCCTTTTCTAATAATTCCTCTAACTGAATACGAAGTTCCTCTAACTCCTGAGTCGTCATTCTATAAGGAGCTCTTGATATAGGCTCAGCTCCAGGAACTAGGTCAATTCTAAAGTCAATATCCCTTTTTGGTGGCATTCCAAGAATGTCATCGAGAAACACATCCACGAATTCCCTAAGAATAGGATGATCATCAAGAGATACCTCTTGACTCTCACCTTCTTCCAAATCAGTAACTGTTGTTGCAAACAGTTGACATCCCTGACAAAGACATCTCTTTAATTGCATAGCAGATATCATCCGCAAAGAGATAGGTCTTTGAATACCTACGATCTCCACTTTCGCACCTAAATCATTGATGCAACTAACTGTCTTAAGTCGACAGTCAATTATAGCATGATAAGATGCTAACCAATCCATACCTAAAACTATATCATATGATCCTAAGGGTGTAACATATAAATCTACTAAGGTAGTTAATGTACCAATTTTAAGTTCACAGTTATGTACTAAATTTTCTATTGCTACTTTCACCCCTGAGGCGAATTCAACTTGCCACTTACCACCTTGTTTTACAGCCACAAGACCACAACGGTCAACAATGGTCAGTGAAATAAAGGAGTTAGTGGCTCCGGAATCAAAAAGAATGGAAACACTAACACCATTTAACTTACTTGAAGTCTCGACCACTATGTTCTGGTGATCGGCTTGGTAGTCATTAACCACAGCATATACTGTATGTGATCATCCTGCATCACCCACTGTAGGCTCTGAAACTATAGGTCGAGGCCCAAAACTAGTAGAACCTCTCATCGGACACTGCCTAGCTATGTGTCCCTACTGCCCACATGAATAACATCCTATACCTGTGCCTCTACCAAATCCTCTGCCACCCGAAGGTGCATTGGATTGCTAAAAACTACCCCTACTGACAGTAGACTGAGCACTCTGCGCATGTTGATCCTGCCTATTATGCTTGTTGCACCACCAGTTGCGACCCTTTCCTGTTTGAGGACTGTTTTGTTGTTGTGGTTGAGGGTTATTGTTCTTTTGAGGTGTTTGTTATTGTTGTTGCTGCCCACCCTTTGTGGGTGTCTGTTGGTTCTTGGAAGAACCACCTATCTATGCCTGTCCACCCCATGGACTAAATCCTGCTGCAGGAGCACTCCCAATCTGCACTCCTGTGTGCCCACCTAAAGCCATAATAAAGTTCTCCTCAACTATGTGAGCCTTCTCCACCGCAACTTCCATAGTCTTTGGCTCAAAGACTCGGACACCACCACTGATGCGGACGTTTAAACCCCTGATAAAGTGTTGTACTAGCATAGGCTCATCATCACCAATACCAGCATACTACTTGAGTTCATAGAACCTATGTTCATATTGCTCAACAGAAAGAGCTAACTAACATAGATCATGGAACTCGTCAGCCCTACGCTGCCTCCAATGTTTCGAAAGGAACCAAGCTCTAAACCTCTCGAGAAACATCTCCCAAGACATAGAACCAATATCCAAGTGGAGCTTCTGCTCCTCTAGGCACCACCAAGTAGAGGCGAATCCTCTCAAGTGCATAATAGCGCATCTGGCACGGGTATTGCTACTGTAAGGGTGCATGGCGAAGCATCTACCCAAATCCAGTAGCCAGGTCTCAGCCTCTATACCACCTCCTGTACCATCAAAGGTAGGAGGACATGCCCTCAATAAATCCCTCATATGTCTAGTAATGATAGCATCCTGATGTGTTGTGTCCTCTACTCTCCTAGGGGATCTATCTCTCTCCCTAACAACCTCCTACTCATTTACCTATCTAGGTACAAGACGAGCTAGGACCTCCTCTAATAGTGGACGTATCTGAGAACCCTCTACTCCTGACTGTGTGGGATTCTGTCCCTCATTCCTCTGACCCATCTGTTCTGCCTGTTCACTGTGATGAGGGCTAGGAGGGGGAGTAATCTGAGGGATTGGCCCTCGGCCTCCACCTCGACCTCTACCACGACCTCTTCCTCCTCACCTAGGCATGTTCCTACACATAACAATAACGAGTCTTAGATACTATTCAACCAAGGCTAACAGTTGCGACACTACGTACTAGGTCAACCTAATGGGCTCATGATTATCCAGAGCATCCAGTGTTTGTAACCTTGGCTCTGATACCAATCTATAATGCCCCGTCTTAATAACCTAAGAATGTTGCAAATGTGTTTAAAGGTGTAATAAAAAAATTTTAAAATATTAATATTAAGTTAATTAATTGCATACATTCGTTAAGTTACTAGACGATACACTACTTTGAGTTTTCCATAAGTGACTTAAGTATTTCGCATTGCATATATTAATTAGTAACATTAAACATTTAAAGATAAACTTTGCATAATATTGAAATTTCCATTCAAGATAACATAATAAAGTACATACATGTTTTTCCATACATTGCATTTGATAATATATACAATTCTCATCCATTTGATGAGGTAGTTCAAATAATAATTACAATTACATTGTTCACCTCACAACTTTTGAGGGATGTTTAATAATACAAGATTTACATTATACAATGATGAAAGTACACATAAGATCCAAGTGTGAGCTCTCCATCCATGAAGCTCTAGAAGCCAAGATCAAAATGGGGACCCAACAGAGTAAGGTGCACGTTCCACCCAACCATGTGGTACCGATAGGTCCACCCCCCATGCTAGGAGATAGTAATAAGGTTACCTAGACCTAATCTACTAACCCTAGACACTAGTACAAACAATCTAATGGTTACATTACTTCCAGATTTAGACAATTGAATGTTTTACAAATACAAGGTTTAACTGTTATTCTAGGTGGAGTGTCATCACAACGTTGCAAAGGTTACCCTGGTGTTTCTTCCTAGGTTCTGGCCCCCAATCCTTGGGTTACCCTAGTAACCTCTCACGAAACCCGGCCCCTATTGCATACTGTTGCGAAATCGAATGTCTTTTAAAAGAATAAGACACCGATTTGCCATTCTAAGCCTTCTCAACTTATACTCATGACTGTAGTAGCTCAAGAGTCATAAGTGAGGCATTTAAATCTTGTTAAGTGTTTTAATCTAACTACTATGTTCTTTAGTTTTCACTGAATTACTAACTATTTGTAAGTTACCTTGACACCACTTTGTGTGTCGGCCCTTACAAATAGCCACTCCCCTAAACATAACGAGGGTTTTCTAAATTTTTATGACTAGGGTTTACCAAGTGTACAAAATACATCTCACAATAACAAATAGACCATAACAGTATCAGACACCATGTTTACTCTTGCACAACCCAAGTCAATTTAAGAAATACTTTTGAAACAATAATACACCCTTTCTACACAATTCATTCTGGAAGACTTGAACAATTATAACTTTCCCATTTTGCCCAAAAGAATACAATAAAGCAAATCAAGGAAATTAAATATCTATAGTTCGGATATACTAAATCCTCTCAAGCATTAATTTAAAAATACCAGAATTATTCTTCTAAGGTTTTAATTCACCTTCCATGCAATATGAAAATCAGATCTACAATTAACCCAATTTCATAACCATAAATTATTATATTAAAAATTATATAACTCAAGATAAACAATCTATTTATAGAACAAATATCTCAATCATGATAACTATTTATTATAACATAAAAATCTAGATAATTAATAAATTAATTCTTCTAATAATCATCCCATTTAACAAAATAATATTTCTTTTCCTTTTTTTTTAAAACAATAAATATATTACAATTATATATATATATATATATATATATATATATATACACATATACATATAATTATAATAAATATTTATGAACTACGAATTTATATTATATATAAATCGGATTTCATAAATAATATATCAAAATCCGCATTATGTTTATAAAGCTCGAATTTAAATCAATACACAGTAAAATTTGAAATTCTAAATTTTTGTTTAGGTTTCATAGAAAACAGGTAGGGCTTTCCTACGGCCTTCCCGTGGGAAGGACGCACCTTCCCTGTGGGAAGGACGTAGCCTTGGTGGGCTGCGCCCACCACTATTAATTATGGGGAGGTTTTTGGCCCTCCCTACATACTGTAAAAATTTAAAATGCATTTCCAAAATTCGCCCATACAGTGGATAAATAAAAATTGAAACTTCTAGAATTTTATAAATATTATGACGAATTTCATCTAGAAATAATTATTTCCGTACAGCGATTTTATAAAAAAAATTACATATAAATTCACATAAATTCACAGCAATATATATCTTAAGATCTTTCAAATACAAAAAACATATTCTGACAAAAATTTTCTACAGAAATTTGAGAAAACTTATTACTGTACAGGGTTATTTTTCTTCACAAATTTTCTATTTTATTTCAATAGGATTTTCCAATTTTAATACAATAAACATTTATTCAAAAATCAATTTCCCCAAATCCCTTTTTAGAGATTTCACATAGGTTTGAAATATGACACAGAAAATTTCTTTTCTATCACAACTAATATTCTTCACAGTTCCTTTCTACTGTTTAAATAAAATTTTACCAAATTCTGAAGAAGAACACAGGAATTACAAAGCAAATCTTTTCTCTAACTTTTAAAGAAAGAACAAACAAAACAAGAAAAATACCTGTACTATGATAACTGCTTGTAGGAAAATTCTTTTTGCCTGTAGCGTAGAATCCCCAAAATCTTCTTCAAAGAAAATCCCAAATCTAAGAGAAGCTTTACCAACCACCAAGAATCCTTTGGAGGATCTTCCACAAAGAATCACAACCAGATACAGAGAGATAACAACTTCTAAGAGAGATTCAATTTTGTAATACAGTAAGAGAATTTTTGCAAGAGTTCTGATAATTTCCCCATGAGGAAGTTGAATAACCTCTCTGTTTTCCCGAGATCCAAAATATCCTCCGTAACAAATTTTTCCCAACAAACATAATTAAAGCATTGGCACACTTGTCGAGAAGTACAAATATCTTTTAACAACTTCTCAGCAATTTTTCCCTTCAATATTTGCATGCAAATTTTAATTTATTTAATTTAAATTTTAAAACTAAATTTCAATTCACATGCATTGTTTTTATTCTAATTTTCCAATTTTCAAATGAAATATAATTTACACACTTAATAATTTAATCTTTTTAAGATCAAACCATTAAACCAAATAAGCTAATTAATGAATTAAATTATCAAGCGAGTAATTTCTTCCACATTTAAACATTAATTTAAATACCAATAATTAAATACACAATAATCTAACATTAAAAGTAACCAATTTTTACCTTCCAAACAAATTTATCCATACAGAAAATACAAGACAAACCTATGACTCTGAACTAAAAC
>VDFB02196968.1:0-16159 GCA_007258455.2 Sequoia sempervirens
ATTATACATTAATGGCTAAGAAGAAACATTGAACCTATGATTACCACTGTTACTTCATTTGGATAGTCATTCCCTTATTGCATTTTCCTTGTCTAACACTACCAAAAGCATTTGAAAAACCCTTAAGGTCAGCAAGGGGGTAATGAAACACACTGTTAAAATCTCCACTTTACTATACAAGGTTTGAGCTTTATTATCTTGTCACTGCTTAGCCTGTTTTTGACTGTCACATCTCAAGTGACTGTCATTCTTCTTACCATAGATTGCATTTACAAATGTCACTGGCTACATGGTGTGTTTGTTGTGGCTACAATCTTTAGATTGCAAGATTTGTTATTAGGTACAATGTCAATCTTTTAGAGTATTTGCAAAAGCCTCACTGTCATAGAGTTATTTTTTATGTTTCTACAGAGGCTTGGGTTTGTACCATAATCATGCTCTTACCAATGCTTCTATTCGTATTAAAAAATAACCTTAAATCTTGGGTCAGAAAATTAGTTGTCTTGACAAAGTTGTGGTATGATCTTAGATTGTATCCTAGAGTGTGTGGAAAGCTTGTGTTTGATCATTAAGGTATGTAAACCTAATCAGGGAAATGTATCCTATATAGCATGGGTCTTGCTTTAATACTTTCCATAATGGTTATTAGCAGATCACATTATTATAGTTTGCGGTAACCCAAGATTGCATTCATGTAACAAACTTGGTTTGTAGTTTAAGCTATACACTTTTAAGTAACATTCATAAGGTTTGGAAAATTTTGATCACTCTCTAAAATAGCCCATTAAACATGGGTTGTGCTTGAATGCACTACATAATTGATATAACAAAACCACTCTGCATATCAACCAGAGTTATAGGCTCTTTATTGCAGCAAGAGGTAATCACTCTTAGATCATGCTATAATTACATCCTAACCTGTTAAAATTGAGACAACCTGAATGCACCCAATGATGATTGGCACCTACATTATACAACCTGAATTAACTACATTATATGAGTGCCTCCATTTCTATCACAACATAGCCACATTAAACTTAGGTCACACATGAATGCATCCTGTATTTGTTATAGCACAATTGTGCCACATGACCAATAGAGTTATAGATCACATAATTACAGTCACAAGAATTTGTTCCTTGGTTGTGATCTTATGGTGATTCCACACAACAAAATATGGACATGAAATTCTCAAAACCCTAAACTTCTAAAAATGAAATCTGATGAGATGTTGCTTTAAAATATGATTTTCAAACCTAGAACTACAAATCTAACTTCACAACTAAATTCTGCAAAAAGACAATAACTACCCTCAACCTGGCAATATCTTCTTGAATTTTTTTTTCTGATTTTTCCTAAGAAAATCTCCTTAGTTCTCCAAAAACTGTCTCAAGTAGAGCAAAACACTGTCGCAATAAATCAACGAACTCACTTTTCTTTATGTCAGCCACAATTTGATTTTTTTCTTGTTTTTCATGTTTGTCAAAATTTCGACGAAACCCATGTTCGTCGAAATTTCAATGAATGTCGGGGATAAACTTTTAAAAAATTGAAAATTACACATCAAATTTTACAAGCACCTGACGATAAATCAAATTATACATATTTCGTCGAACATTTTCGTCAGATTTTGTAGTCAAATGAGTTAGTGCTTATGCTAGAAGCCACAAAATCTAAAAATCATAATGATCAGTCACTAACATCCATTCATAAATGAAATAGAGCACTGAAGATAGCACAAATGGAAATAAAGCATTAGTTTTTTTGCTTCTGGATTCGATTGTGTTCCAAATTTTTTTCATCAACGTTTTAGATCACACTCTGTGATCCATCATCAAGATAGAGAGTTGAAAAGGATGAGAAAATATTTTCTCATCCTTTTCAACTCTCTATCTTAATGATGGATCATAGAGTGTGATCCGAAATGTTGATGAAAAAAAAATTGGAACACAATCGAATCCTAAAGCAAAAAACTAATTTCAGATGGATTGTGGAAATCTAATTGTATTGAGAAATAAAACATACAGTAAAGGTGAACTGGGTACAATCTGATATGTTCTGATTTCTATTAATCAACTAGGAAAACATAAAATGCTAAGGTTTCCAAAATAAAATTTTCCTTTTAACTAATCTTTTCTAAGTCTTCTTTTCTACAAAGATGGTGAACCCCCTTTACAAAATGCCTGCAAGCTTATATAGAGAAAACTCCTTAGGCCGAGAAATGAGAATGTAACTGAAAATATTCCCTCAACTCGTCACCTGCGGATCATCATCACGATGATTGTTACAATCGTTTCTTTGACAAACATTGCGCTTCTGATCATGTGACTATGGTGACAACTGGATAATCAATCATTTTTGTTACAACTATGTAGACAAGTGGGCTCTAAGAAGCATCAACATATGCATCCTCAAGTTTTGACATGTGATGCCTTCTTATGCCCCTCCATTATTAAGATAACCAATAGCACACTTTTAACACCTTTCTTAGCTCAAAATATGTCTGGGTTTTCCTCCTTGCTGACAAGTGGCACACTTCAATGAAAAATGAGCCTCCCTTTGCTTCCCCTTTTAAGAACCTTGTGCCCAGGACACGTGGCATGTAGGTGGGATTTGATAAGGCTTCCCCTCCATCTACCATGAAGACCTTGCATTGTACCAACATGTGGTGCCCTCTGCTTTCAAATGCCTTGAGGTGATCCCACAATACTGGTTTACAATTTTTGGCCAAACTAGACACTAAAATAATATTTTCTAACTAAATCTTCACTTTCGGGCACCTATAGCGGCTAAACCGTGAAGAATTTGAAGATGATGCAAACTAGTGATTTGTCACATTTTGTTTATAGATTCTAAATATATTATTTTCAAAAATTTTGGAATTAGATTGCACTTCTTTTTCCATCTCCTTTGAAAACTAGTTTTTTTCAGTAAACAACATTTTTAAGGAGTGACGCTCACCATATAATGCATAACATTTTTTCCATGAAGGATAAAATTCTAATTTTTTCGATTTTAGATTTGTAACTATGATATCTAGTGCTTTCAATTGGTTAGATAGTTTTTTATTTAATATTTTTTCCTTAATCAAGAATATTTTTTCCTTAATCAAGTGCAAACCAATTACAATTCAGACATAGGTAGACCTTATAACGCATAAATTTTTTTGTATGTATTGAAATTCAATTTTTTTTTGTTGGATCAAGGAATTCAATATTTGGTGTGCTAGGGTATGTGTAGGATCATGATGGGCCAAAAAGTGGCGATATGATGGGTATGTGTAGGGTATGTGGCTGACGACTTTTTTTTACCCAAAATTGATGAAATGAAAAAGGTTTTTAAAGGAGATTCTCGCTTTCCACCAATATAAATTATGCTATACTTTGAATTTAATAAATAATTATTATTCATTTTCTATTTGAATTACGACTAAAGTCTTGATTGATAGGTTGATTGAAAAACATCTATAGCTTTCAAAGCGATATCACATCTTTTGAATCCAAAATATGTGTCACATTCTATACTTCACATACTATAGGATTAAAACAAGAAAAATTGAATTCCATGAAGTTTTTGACCAAGTTAAATGGTTAGACATACAAGTTTTTATATTTTTTAAAATTTATAATAAAAAAAATCATAATTAATTATTCACTTGGAAAAAAATTACAAAAAATGCATCACATCAGGACATGAGTCCTCTACTTATATCTAAAATATTATAAAAATATTATCATTTTATTGTGGTTAGGGTGGTCAGACAGACACCTACTTCTTATTTTTCCACTGAAATTTAATTACTACCATTGAAATTTCAAATTTTCACCAAATAGATTTTTCTTTTTTTAAATAAACCTAGTAGTTTAGAAACTACATTTAATTTGCTACAGATTCTATTCTTACATATTTTTGAAATAAGATAGATAACTTATTCAAATTTTTACGTCAAGTTTCCTAACTTTAATTTTTCTTAATTTTTTGCCACTTAAGGGCCTATTTTTTCCATGATGATCCTGCACGAACTATGCACTCATATTTTTTATTTTTTTGATAATCTGCTATTTTTCCACATGTGCAGAACAAAGAGCTTGATTTTCGGTGAAAAACCTATGTTTAATAAAACTAAAACAACAAATACATATTAAAAAATTTATATTCATTAGATAGCTTGTTCCAAGGACTACCATCATCTAGTTGGGTCTGTGAAGTCTCCTCCATTTTCATCCTCAACCTGAGCTTCAAAGCAAAATTTTTGGACTTTTTTGGTGCCTGAGGGTGAGAAGGTGGGAAAAGGGGGTTTGGGCAAACCAAGGGGGGTGGGTTTGCTCGAACCAGGGTTCATTCGAACCCCCTTTCAAAAAATGTTTTCTTTATGTTTTTTGGTGGGAATGGTGGGTCCTCGCATTTAATTGGTTCACTCAAACCCTCTTTTTGTTCGCTCGAACCAAAGGGTTCATTCAAACCCCAAAAACTAATTTTTTTTTGCATGGGGTCATTTTTTGCAACTTTTCCTTCCTCACTCGAATTGTAAACCACTTTTGTGGGTTTACCCCTTGAAGAACAAAAGATTTTATAGATATCATGTGGGGCCACCACGTGGTGCCTTCACACACTTTTGTGAGAATAAGAGGTCGCAGTCGTTGAATATCTGAAATACTGAGGGGGGGTGAATCATTATTCCATAAAACCATTCAAATAAAATTCATCTAAAAATTATCACAATTTTGAATGAATCAATAAGAGAGAACATATAAACAAATCAATGCAACAACACACATGAAAACTAGGATTTTTACGTGGAAAACCTAAAAAGGGAAAAGCCACGGTGAGGGTTAACTCACAATATATTATATTCAGATACAAGATATTATAGGACTCACTGCCATAATTCATTGTCCTTGAAAGGCTCACAACCTGAATACAAAAGATGGCTAACCACCAAGATACAAAGATTGTGGTTCATTGCCAAAAGTATGAACTGATAGAATACACCTTCACTGTGCAGGGTTTAGTTCCAATGAAACTTTGAATAAGAACTGCCTCTCACAATAGTCGCTCAACAATTATGTTATGATCCTCAACTGATAAAGCATTTAGGCTCGCATCTTCACTTATCCCTTGATCCTCTTCGCATTTCACCATAATTCTCTTCCTTCTCCTTCCATATTCACACCTTACACTTCTTCACCATACACCACACTCTCTCTTAAAGAATCTTATATATATACAAGTATATCTCATCCATCAATTAGGTTGGCCTAATTAGATGAAAGAAAAATAATCAAAATACTCTTGTTAGCACCATATATGATTTAATCTTTTTTTGTCCATGTAGTACATTATATCAAGTTGGCTAACATCCATAAAGTATAACTAGTTTCCCTACTATATTGCATATGTTAGGTCAGCCAAGACTAGAACTTAATCCACAAAAACTCCAAACCAACATACAATCCTCAAAACAAACACCTTCCAAATATGAGATTACATTAATTTCTCATCATGCTACCATCATGTAGAGACTACCATTAGAACCAAAACATTAGAATTTTCTCCTTAGGAAAATGTGGAGTCTCCCACACTAATATGCTGAGCAGAGAACAACAGTAAAATACAGAGCCAAACTTTGTCAGTGATAACTTTCTGCTCACAATCCAAAACTTCTCAAGATCCAGGATATAATTGTCTGAATGAGACATGATAAGATGGTTAAGATATTAGAGTCATATATTTTCTTATGGTGAATTCCAAACTCAAAAACCAACACACTGGTTCATCATAGAAGAACACTACCAATAGAGAACAACTTCTGGTAGACTAAGTAAATTTCTCGTATAGTTGTCACTATGTTGACATGAATGACAACATAGGAACAACCAACACAAACCATCTACACTTCATGCTCATGTTGCAAGGCTCCATAATTCCAACAATCTCCCCCTTTGGCATTGATGGCAACATGCATGCCAAAAAAACATTTTTCAATATAAGGCAACTAAACACTCCCCCTATCAAAGCTATTCTATTTTTTTTTTCTCTATCTATCTCTGTCTGTCCCCCTTTGACATCAATGGAAAAGGATGGGGTCTGGCATATGTGTGTGTGTGTGTGCATCAAGACTTAACCAAAAAGATATGAACACAAATAGTTGAATCAACTTGAAGATGAGGAACCTTTGAGATTCTCTAGGGTGCCCTTCCATGAGGCTTTGCCTTCTTCCCATGTACCTTTTGCACTTACAAGAGTCTTGTGTAATAGTTCAAGCTTAGTTAAGGACTCTATACCATTTGCTAAAGTATTGGGACTAATATTAATCTCTAATAAGTTACCAATACTATCAAGAGCACTAGATACAAGAATGTGCCTGAGTTTAACCATGTCTCTGAGTGCCACAAAATTCTTAATCACTTATGTTCTTTGGTCCTATAGGGACAAGAATTTATCCTGAAGCTACGCAATGTAGGACCATCTCTGATTATCTCTCTCTTCTGCCAATCTATATGTATCTGCTTGAGTGCTCATCCTTGTTTCACTATTCATTATCTTATCTCTTATGTTCAGTGTACTACCAGACCAATTTAGGAAAAAAGAAAACAGTTCCTGAGCCTCTTCCTCATAAACTTGTACACTCTCCAATTCCTTCATTACTCAGTGATGTGCATTGCACATTTCTTCTTGATATCTTCTATATTTTCTTCAGCAAACCTGATTCCAACATGGACTTCTCGTCCAAAGATATAGAAATTCAAAGAATTAATCATATTTTTGAGATTTTCCACTACCAAAATAGATGAATCAAATTTAGCACCAGGAATAACCTAATGCAATTCTTCCAAAGCTCCTTGAATGTTTGTGCTTTCATGCTCATGTTGAGCTTTCTCTGATTCACTTCCTTCTACGATTTCTTGTTTGAAATCACTCTTTCTCTTCTTCCCTGTCCCGGTTGTACTATTGAAGGTACCTTCTACATTGAGATTCTTAGGGATTTCCAAAATAATTCTTGCACAATGATCAATCTTAGCCTTTGACACTTCATAATCTAACTCGGATATCCACACCAAGCTTGATTCAACTACTTCTATATGACATAAATCTATAGAAACTAAGAAATTGATATTTTTGGAGTACCTTTCAATAACACTTCTTGGAATCTTTGATCTTTTGTTCATCCTCATTTGAAATTGTTCCAAAGAATGCAACAAGAGCAATCTCTTGAACATCCAAATTACCAAGATTTATCATGGAATTCTTGATCTGATGGGCAATAGGTTATGCATTTTTCCATTCTATTCTTCCTATTACCAATAATTCTTTCAAGAAGTAAACAAGTAAGTAGACAATCAAATTTCTATACTGGAATGTATTCTTCTTGCTCTTCTTGATTTCCTTTAAGTTCTTCAAAAGATGTATTTGAAGTAGCTCACCTCTTCTAACCATATCAATAGTAGTGTGTACAACAACAGTAGAAACTGTGAGGTCATTACTAGGTAGAAAAAAATATGACTAATAACCATCGCAACATACCTAATGACTGGATCTTTAATTGTTCTCAAAACAAGTTCTTTCCCTTCGAGAGTTGTACTAGTCACCTCAATTATCTCTTGCCCATTCACAACCTTTCATTTGGGAACTAGTCTGAAGGAACACAAACCAGTTACATCTCTGATTGCTTCTTTGGTAATCAAATGTGCTCCATCAATCCATAATGATTCATTATGAATTCTGCTCAAAACTATTCGAATATACTTCCTGTCAAACTCTTAAACAAAGGGGCTTTCCACCAAACATCCAACTTCTTCTCAACTAACACTTTGTAGGCATCATGGTTTTCTTCCAATTCATTCTGTAGACACCTAAAAATGACCTAGGCCTGCAAGCTTCATTTTTACCACTTTCGTCCTAGCATAAGTAAGACATTTAATTATGTCCTTGGTCCACATTCGACTATTGATTAAATAATTCATAATTATTTAATTAATTCATGTCCTTTGATTCTTTATGATTATTAAATAAATAAATTTTAATTTATTTATTAAATACGTCACTAATTGTCTAAGTCTTTCTTTAATTAAATAGATTTCTTAATTTATTTAATTTCCCTTTCTGCGTTTAATTATCCTTCACTATTAAATAAATAAATTTTATTTATTTATTTAATACGTCACTAACTATCTTAATTAAATAAATTGATTAATTTATTTAATTAATTAATCTTATCTGCTGAATTAAATAATTTAATTTAATTATTTAATTGCTAATTTCATATTCTTCTCATTTTAAATAAATTAAATTATTTAAAATGTCATGTCAATCTTAACTGTCAGTCCTTTTTGATAAATAATCTGAAAAAGATTATTTAGTATCTCATAAATCCATAATTTGAATTATTTTAATTCAAATTAGTAATTAATCTTCCAAAAATCAAGTAATCGGGCAGATTCTTGATTTTCCAAATCTTATCTTCAGTCTGAATCTTATCTCTTTGATTTTTCGAATCTTGCAAATCAGGTGATCTTATCTCTTTGATTTTTTGAATCTTGCAAATCAGGCAATCTTATCTTCTTGATTTTTTGAAAATCTTCATTTTCTAATTAATTTCCTCATTTATTCTCCACTGTTGATCCGATTTTATTCTGACCGTTCGATTAAGGATTTTGCCCTAACCCTAATTAGGGATTCTTAAGTTTAATCTGGATCGTTCATTTCATCAATTTATCTCATCCGTCCGTTCGAAATGGCCTTTTCTATAAAATGCCCTTTCCTTCTCATTTTTCATATCTTGACATTTTACGTAATTACTATAGGCATTTATTTACTCTCACTTATTCATTGTCATAGGCATTTGATTAATATTGGCATTTATTCTAGGCATAGGCATTGACTTTTAGACATTGGCAATAGTCATAGGCATATCAAATCCTTCGAATCTTGTTGTAGGGATTAGGCATTTTAGATTGCTCAAAGTACAAATCTGAGGGCAACATTTCCAGCAAGCAAGAAGGTGTAACGAAGATCAATCATGGAAGATGGAGACACTCGATGATATATTTCTTTTCGTTTTCATTTGATTTCCATTGTACTTCGTTATTTCATTGGATTTTTATGTTATTTGATCTAACCATCTAACAATCTGATTTTCCCTTGATTACACATTCTTCCATAGAATACTTAATTGAACCATGTTGACACGTGGCGCCCTCTGCGAGTTGATATGCAAAGAATTTTTTAAAGTCCACGGGCCGCTTAAAAATAATCCAAAACTGAAAGAAAAGGTTGTTGAACATCCCAAAAAAATGAATAAATTGCAAAGAAAAGGATTTGCAATGAAAGAGCTCAACCTTGAGCCACGTGAGATTAATCTACATTATGTTCACAAACACACACTTTTGTAGTCAAACATTTTAAACATACATGATAGCTAAGGTTATCCTTAAAAATCATTCAAATTTTAACATCAAGTAACATTTAAGGTCAACCATAATAATTATGCTATATCAAAAGATGATTTAGAGACAAGACTTTGCCTCTAATTGAGTCATAGTAATCTAAGTTAGTCAATTGCAACCAAAGTAGTTGTTTGAGAGATTATTTAGTATAACTTGATCTTAATAGTTTGAGAGAAAAGGAAAAATAATAACTCAATAAATAATAATTCAAATATAATCATTTCCCATTCTTGATGATTTTTTATTCTTTTGAATACTCTTAGAGTATATGCTTATCATATAACCAACTTTGTAAATGGGTGATATACAATTTATGGTTTCATAGAAATTTTATACAACATAAAACATATATATTCATTAATTTTAAATAGAAAAATGAAGTTGATTTATTTCAACTCTCGGAAATAAGAATTTACTCTCTACATACCAAGTATAGCCATAGTTTAGTCATTTATTGAGTCAATAAAATTTCAAATATTATCAAATTCATATGTGGTTGTTCTACATTCTAAAAAATGTTTTTAAGATGAAAGAGTATTCTACAAATAAATCTAGGAAGATTATTGTAGCCAAATTGTAGTTGTTGAAAATTTGCTTAACCACACATAACTTTAAAGGAATTGGAGAAGGGGAAAATCCACAATATTATAAAGCTAAAAATGAAATTTAAAGTTTATAAAGATAATGATGAATTTATATAGAGATCAAAAGTGTTATGATAACTTACAATTGTCATCCCTTGAATAATTGGAGATTTCCATACACAAAATAGTAAATCACTTGTCTTGTCTCACCTATTCTTTATCTTCAATGCAATAATATTCTTGGACTCTTCTTCAATCACATAATAATGACACCCATTGTGTTCAAGCAAAATAATGTAAACTCATTCCATGATTAGTTACAAATATCTAAGATCACAATGTTACAACTAACAATTAAAAATATTTGTTAGCAATCAATATTCTTGCTCTTTCCATTATATATTATCAATTAAACATCATCTTTATGCAAAAAAAAAATACAGCTAAAAGATTAAAAAATAGAGCACTTAGATTTTTTAAAAATTCTATCTTGAAATGAAATTTAAAATGTTATAAAAAAAGGTTATTGTGTGATAGTGAAAAACTATATAAAAATATTATTCACACAAAAATTTCCAAGTTATTAAAAAAGATGATAAAAATAATAATTTTTTGAGTAGACTGAAATAACATAAAAAAAAAACTCTTAGATACCAATTAGTGATTTCCAACTTCAATTCGTATGCTGCCTTCATTTGATAGGCGCGACCAAAAAACTTGGAAGATAACGTTTTTGATAAAATCTGTCGGATACGACAAAGTTACTAGTGTGGTAGGAGAGGGAAAGGGAAATAGGGATCAACCAAATCTAAAAGATTTAGTGGGCGTGGAATACAAGCAGTCACTAATCTCCTGCAATGACGAAGCCACTTCCACCATAGAAGGTCGCAGGTCGGGCGATTCTGCAGTGCACAGGCACGCCAGCCTCAGCATTTGCACGCCTGACTTCTTATCCCACGTGTCGGTTTCCAAGATGCGTGGATCGAAGATGTTTTGGCTTCCTCCTGGACCGCGAGCAAGCATGGCGTTTACCCAGGCAACAAGGCCACCCTCCAGCTCATCATCCAGGCCAATGGCGTGCATACCCGTTGCCAGCTGCATCAGTACGACACCGAAGCTGTACACGTCACCCTTGGTGGTGGCCTTAAAGGAATAGCTGTACTCAGGGGGCACGTATCCCAGCGTACCTGCTACGATAGTACTGACGTGGGTCATGTCTTTACTCTGGTTGCGGGCCAGGCCGAAGTCCGTAATGAAGGCGTTGAAGGAGTCGTCCAAGAGAACGTTGCTGGCCTTGATGTCTCTGTGGATGATTACGGAAGGGCATTCGTGGTGCAGAAAGCGTAGCGCCGAGGAGCATCCCACTGCAATCTTCACCCTTAGAGGCCACTCTAGCACTCCTGTCGGCTCATGCAGCCACTCCTCCAGGCTCCCGTTCTCAATCAGCTTGTACACGAATATCCTCTGGTTGCCACGTAGGCAACACCCCAGTAGCGGCACCATGTTCGGATGGCTCAGCCCTCCCAGCGTCTCCAACTCTGCCAGAAACTCCACGTCTGCTTCCGCGTCCTCGTGGCAGAGCCTTTTGACTGCCACGTGGAGTCCTTGTGCCAGCTCGGCTCTGTAGACCACACCCTGGCCGCCTCTGCCGATGCACCGGGACTCGCTGAAGTCGTCCGTGGCTTTCACAATGTTTTCGTAGGTTAGAGCTCCGTCCGACAGCCGAACAGAGAAGTAGGTCCGCTCTAAGGCACCGATCTCAATGCTTTTGGGTCGGGTTGAACTGGGATGATCCCTCCTTCGACACAGGCAAACGCTACCCAAGGCAATAATTATCACGACAGTAGCAGCTACTATGCATATCCCTCCTATTCCCCAACCCTTCAACCTTTTTGAACCTGAGATCTTCGTTGGATTTGAAGAAGTATTTTTGTTCTGGTTTGCCTGCAGAATCCCTCTCAGGAGAGAGTCGCCTATGTACGATTGGGGATTGAAGGAAAGAAACTGCGCTCCCGTGGGCACGGGTCCTTGAAGCTTTTCATTGTACGAAATGTTGAAGCTCGATAGGGAAGTGAGATTCGTAAGCGTTCCGGGGATCATTCCTTCCAAACTATTGTTTCTCAAATCCAGCGTGTCTAGGCATGTGAGCCGACCAAGCACTTCGGGAATGCTGCCGTTCAGACTGTTGTAAGAGAGATTGAGATTGAAGAGACTGGAGAGCGCCGCAATTGCCTCTGGAATTTGGCCAGAAAGGAGATTATCCGCCAAAAGTAGAGCCCCGAGCCTGCTGTAATTAGCAAGGGATTCTGGTATCGTGCCTGTGAAGCGGTTCCCCGAGAGCTGGATATAAGCAGGGGCATTATAATTATTGGGGTTATTGATGCAGATAGGACTAGACATGGTTCCTTCTAAGATATGGGTCCAGAAGGTGTTGCAGCGGTCTCTCCTGAAGGTGTCGTAAATGAAGGGGTTCTTCATGGGAAACCATCTTGACATGGCCCAGCATCCTCCCATGATGTTGGGCACATACCGGCTTTTTTTATTCCGGTTGAAAGTTTTATTAGCGTCTGCTCCAATGCGCCCGATATTGGGGGGAATTAGCCCGGAAAGGTTATTGTCGGCGACATTGAGCCAGAGAAGACTGCTGCAGTTGACGATCTCCGGCGGAAGCTGTCCCTCTAATTTATTGTCCGAGACGGCGAACCAGAGAAGAGACTGTAACTTACTGATTGTGGCGGGGATCGAGCCGGACAGGCGGTTTTCCGATAGATCCAGTCCCTGCAGTTCGGTGAGGTTTCCGATCTCCGGCGGTACGGTTCCGGAGAGATAATTTTCGCCGATGAATAAGAGACGTAGAGACCGGATGGTGCTCAACTCAGAGGGAATTGCCCCCGTGAAACTATTGTTATTCAGGTTCAGAATCGAAAGATTTGCAAGAGAAGACAATTCCTTGGGAATTTTGCCGTTGAGCTTATTCTTATGCAGGTCAAGGGTCTTCAAGCTTACCATGTGACCGAACGCCGGAGGAATTGAACCTTCAAGCCTATTGTTGTCGATTGAAAGGAGCATCAGGTCTTTCAGTCCGCCCAATTCCGGCGGGATGGCTCCCGTGAAATTGTTCTTCCCCAGTACCAGCGTCTCCAGCTTTGACAGCGCGCCGAGCTCCTTTGGCAGCTGACCTGTCAGCTTGTTGTCCGAAAGGCTGAGGACCCTCAGCGAGCTGCAGTTGACGTGGATTTGGGGAAAGTTGCCGGTCAGTTTGTTGAACTCCAAATCTACATCTGTTAAGTTCACGCAGTTATCGAGGAGACCATCGGGAATGGCGCCTGTGAGATTGTTGCGACTGAGGATTAGCTTTCCCAAACTCCGGCAATTCTTTAACGCCGCGGGCACGCGACCTGTGATTTCATTGCTGGAAAGGTTGAGAAACGTTAGGTGCGAGCAATTAGAAAATAAAGTCGGTGGAATTTCTCCCGTAAGATTGTTGGATGAAAGGTCGAGATAGCGAAGCGAAAAAGCTAACAGCCCGCTGAATTCCTGCGCAATGGTGCGACCGAAGTTGTTACTGCTGAGGTTTAAGGAAAACAGTGCAGTGAGATTTGCCAGCGCGGGCGGAAGGACTCCAGAAAGCTTAAAACTGCTGAGGTTGAGCCCCCTCACACGAGTTTCCTTTCCGTAACCGCATTCGATCCCGCGCCACACGCATGGATTGCCTGTGTTGTCTGCCCACTGCTTCAAAACTGTGGAATTCAGACTGTTTTGTAAGAGAAAGCCTCGGATTGAGTGGAGCGCACCCTTGTCTTGCTCAGCGAGCTCGGACGATACAGTGACGATCATGGCCACCAGAAGTAGCACAGATTCTGCTTTAAACATCTTCTTCATAACATGTTCGCATGCAATTTCCTCCAAAACGAGGAAGGGAACACTTGGATGGAATTAAAAGCAGAACGTGACGTTGAGGAGGTGGGAGATGGTGAGAGCAGTAAATGCAAGGCGGGTCAGTCAGCGCCGACGAGTTTGAACTTGGATGGGTTGTCAAATTTTTAAGCTTTTCAATTTAATTGGTCGGTTCATGAGACGGAAGTGGCTCAATAGTCGCCCGCCGTTCAATTGGATTTTGAGAATGGCAAAAGAGAGGTGATCAAACACGCCAAGCGGAAGACCGATGTGTTTCTTTGTCATGTTTTGATCAACACATATGAATATTAACTTTTTATTATTATTTAACTTCTATATCAATAGATGTCATTTTCTTAAATTAAATTCGATTTATTTCATGCTAACTGTAATTCATCAGTAAATATCGTTGAATCAAATAAAAGTTACTAGATTATGGGATGAAATGGTATGTTAATTGCGATCTATATGGCAATGTCAATTATTGAAGGTTAATCAAGCATGCAAATGCTTTAGAATAATTGTGAATATTTTGATTCATTTTATTGCACTAATTTGAAGTGTTCCTATAGTGATATGTAAGAAATTGATCCTTGGTATTCAATCAAGAAACATCATCTAGAATTGTGATCATGAAGTTGGAAGCTATTATCATATGAGTCAATATTTCCACAATGAAAGAAGTAGCTATTAGATAGGTTGATGCTACCACATACAACCATGTGACTAGGATAATTAGCATGGAACTTGTTTTTGGGAAGAACAAAGCATTCAATTTTAACTAGTTCTAGCAGGGGACAATGAAGCTAGGAAGCTAGATGTCCTATCTAGCCCCAAAATCTCATATAGATAGGATTCCAGATCCAAGGTGGAAGTTGTATACTAGCAACCACTATGTTACCTCCACATGATAAGCCAAATGAGTAAAAACTCACTATGTTGCCTCCACATAATAAGCCAAATGAGTAAAAACTATAGCACTTGTGAGGCAAGATAAATAGCATCCCCTTCTATGTATGAATAGTTGAACAAACTTAGAATAGTTGAACAAACTTATCTCTCTCTGATGCATAATGATGTACAGGGGAGTTTCTAGTCATGAGTTCCTATCCCTCCATAATAGGTGAATGAGGAGGGGATGATAGCCAACCAATTAAAGGTTGTAATTGGTCGTATTTATTCCAATATCGTCCATTCTAGCCATGGAGTTCAAGCTCTAGAGAATTATTGGGGTTATTGATGCAGATAGGATTAGGAATGGTTCCTTGTAAATATGGGTCCAGAACTATTTGCAGCGGGATCTTTTGAAGGTGTTGTAAATGAAGGGGTACTCTATGGGAAACCATCTTGACATGGCCCAGCATCCTCCCACGATATTGGGCACATACTGGCTTTTTTTTTCATTCCGGATGAAAGTTTTATTAGCGTCTGCTCCATTGCGCCCGATATTGGGGGGAATTGGCCCGAAAAGTTTATTGTCGGCGACATTGAGCCAGACGAGACTGCCGCAATTGACGATACCCGGCGGAAGCTGTCCCTCTAAATTATTATCCGAGACAGCGAACCAGAGAAGAGACTGTAACTTGCTGATTGTGGCAGGGATCTAGCCGGACAGGCAGTTTTCCGATAGATCCAGTCCCTGCAGTCCGGTGAGGTTTCCAATATCCGGCGGTATGTTGCTGGAGAGATAATTTGCGTTGATGAATAAGAGACTTAGAGACTGGATGGTGCTCAACTCAGAGGGAATTGTCCCCGTGAAACTATTGTTATTCAGGTTCAGAATCGAGAGATTTGCAAGAGAAGACAATTCCTTGGGAATTTTGCTGTTGAGCTTATTCTTATGCAGGAAAAGGGTCTTCAAGCTTACCATGTAACCCAACGCCGGAGGAATTGAACCTTCAAGCCTATTGTTGTCGATTGAAAGGAGCTGCAGCTCTTTCAGTCTGCCCAATTCTGGCGGGACGGCTACCGTGAAATTGTTCTTCCCCAGTACCAGCGTCTCCAGCTTTGATAGCGTGCCAAGCTCCTTTGGCAGCTGACTTGTCAGCTCATTTTTCGAAAGGCAGAGGACCCTCACCGAGCTGTAGTTGACGTGGATTTGGGGAAAGTTTCCGGTCAGTTTGTTGTACTCCAAATATACATCTGTTAGGTTCCCGCAGTTTATCGATAATGGCCGCCAGAAGTAGCACAGATTTTGCTTTAAACATCATCTTCATAACATGTTCGCATGCA